>PVKU01005569.1:0-120684 GCA_004027475.1 Anoura caudifer | reverse complement strand
TTAAAAAAATAGTCATGGGGATAAAAAGCACAGCATAGGGAATATAATCAATAATATTGTAGTAACTACAGATAGTGCTAGGTTGGTACTTGAAATATTGGGGGATCACTTTTTAATGTATATGATTGTCTAACCACCATGCTGTACACTTGAAATAATGTTGAATGTCAACTGTAATTGAAAAATAAAAAAAAAATAATGAAAATATAATATACAAATATGCTATAACTTGCAGGTTCTCTGTAGTAGCAATGTGAAATTTGTCTCACTCTCTCAGCTGTTGGGATGACCCCTCTTTGGGTTCAACTCTGGTCTTTTCACAGTCATAGATTTCTTTGTCTCTCTTGTGGGAATTAAAAAAAAAAGAAGAAGAAGGAAGGAAGAAGAGATAAAATGGGAAGGAAAGGAAGAAGGAATAAAACAAGAAAGAATGAAAGAGTGGAAAAGGAGTTGAAAGATAAAAAATAATAAAAATTTAAAAATAAAGAATTACTTTAAAAAAATGCCTCTTGCTGTCGTCACACTGGCCAAATTAGTTTTGCTGGTCTTCCTCCTGCAGCAGGGTGAGGGGCGATCGGTTTAGTTTTTTTCCATTCCTGATCCACAGACAGTCAGCCTCCAGCCCAGTTCCCCAAGCAGCCACTCGTCCTTCACGTTCTACAGGTTCCAGCGTGCATTCTCCCTGGGGCTACAAGTGTGAGCTCCGGGTGCCTCTCCCTGGGGCTTTGGGTGTGGGCCAGGCCTTCCTCAGAGTGCACTTTACCCCGGTTGCAGGTGTGTGCTCTCAGCCAGGCAGCCTCTGGTGCCTCAGGTTGGGGCGTGCACTCTTCCCAGGGCTGAGGGAGTGTGTGCAGAGCCTTCCATATACCTTGGGAGCCCTTTGTGGCTGGGTGGGAGGAGGCTGGAGTGGCTGCTGCAGGAGAATTCCCCAAACAGCTGCCAAGTGTCTATTTTTTCACTTTTTCTTTTTGAGAAATTCCTCCTGCTCAAGCCTACCTCTCCATACAAGGGCCTAGCCTCTCACACAGCCCAGTTCTCCAACCACACCGGGGACTATCCAGGTCATGGCCCATTGCGGCCCAATTCTCAACTCTCCCCAGCTGGTGTCTATGGACTCTGTGGGTGTTTACAGCCCCTGTGAGTTTGCCACTTAGTCCTCATTCCTCTCTCTGCGACTTCAAGCAACCAGGTCTCTCCCCATGCTGCTCAATCCTTGTTTGGCAGGGGAGGGAGCAGTTGACCCAGCTCTCTCCCAAGAATCCTGTGGCAGACCTGGTGGGTGCCTGGCCTGGAGCTGCAGCCACCTGGGTCCCCCTCGCTGTTCCCAGGGACCTTATAGTCCTGAAGCACTCTCCTTACTGTCTGGTTTTTCAATGTCCTCAACAATTTTTGGTTTCCAGTTTTCATATATGCTGGGTTACTGTTGACTGTTTGCTCTGTTCCTTGGTAGATGGGCTGGGTTTTTCTCCCGTGTGTAGGGGGAAGTGGAATCTGCTCCCTCCTACGTTGCTGTCATCCTCAGTCCTGTTTGCAGGTTCTTTGTCTCCCCATTTTAGGTGACTCTTTGTTTCTGTGATTCAGGATGCTTTGCCTTGCCAGCTATCTTTGTAGGGTGAACTTCTGTGGCAGGGAGTCTGTGGGACTCAGAGGTGCCATCTGTTTGATCTCCTTGTCTGGATGCTCTAAGGTTGCCCTTTCTTCCATTTTTGTGGGCTCTCATTGTACTTGGGCTGCATCTCTTGGTGGCTCCTTTGTTGGTAGGTTCTCCCCTCCAGCAGGTTTACTCGTATTCACAACTCCCATCTTGTCTTGTATGCTGTTGTACAGGTGTTGTTTAACAAAGCAGTGTTACCAGACAACCAAACCTATGCCAGTAAAAAGAACCCCCCTACCACATCAGCAGTCTGAACCACGATTGAACTAAGATTAATAAAGTTGAAGAGAGTGCCAATATTATGATACGACAAAGGGAATATGAAATGACTAAAAGAGGGGAAAATGTAGTGTGGTAAGTAGGAGAAAAATTAATAAGAGTTGGGATGGAACTGAGGCAAAGAATGGGGGAGAGTGAAATTTTCAACATAATTAGAACAGGAAAGGGTGGTGGAAACAATGGTGTAAGAAGAGGGAAGAGTATGTAATGGGGTTGGAAATAAAATTGAAAAGATAGTGGACCGACGGGAGGAAAATTGCAGAAAAACCACAGCAGGGTTGATATTAACAACAGCTAAATGAAGTTTAATAAAGGTGAAATGGGAATAAGAATATTTTACAAAAGAAAAAAGTGAATGTGAGATGTCTACAAGTAAAGAAAAATGATTTTGAGGGATAAGGGAAGCAAACTAATAAGAGTCAGGAGTAAAGACCACATTGAGAGAGGGGTAAAAAAGAAAAAAAATGGAGAGGGAAAACAATGAAATAAAATTTTTCATTCAACTGATCAGGGGCAGGGCAAAGGCAAAATGGAGTAAGACAGCAGGAGAATATTCTATGGGATTTAAAGTACAAACACACAGTGAATGAATAGGAGATCCTCTGGAGAAGTACAGCAATAATTGTGGTATTTCTCCCAACTAGCCACTGTTTATGAAAGGGGAAAAAGAATGAGCTGACTTAAGAAAGAAGAGTGCTTATGCAAGGTTAGATGGAGGTGAAATAGTGAGATGAGAGTAAGGCATAGAAACTTGGCGTAGTGTGAGAGAAAATAAAGTTAACCACAATAGTAATAAAGCTCAGGAAGATAGTGAAATGGATTAAGACCAGAGAAGAGTGCTATGTGGAATTTGGGATAATAATAGTATGATAAGAAATGTATAATCTGAATAAAAAGAATAAAATGTGAAAAACCAAGAGTAGCATGTTATTTGGAATACAAGTGAAGCAAAAGAAGAAAAATTAAAATGCAATATGAAAGGAAGAATAGAAAGACAAATCAAACAATAAAACAAACAAAGCAAAAAACTATATAAATGGAAAGAAGATAAATTAAAAAAATGCAAGTTCTGAAGGAGAGCAAAGTGAAATTTGTCTCAGCTGTTGGTGTTTGCCTTCTGACTTCTTTCTGGAGCCATCTCTGGTTTTCTCAGAGCTCCAAGTCTTATTGTCTTACTCCTTAAAAATAAGTAAGTAAGTAAATAAATTAATAAAGGAAGGAACGAAGGGAGGTAGGAAGGAAGGAAAGGAAATGAAGGAAGGACTCCTCCTGATTTTAAACCTTCCTAGCTGGTTTTGGAGGTCTTCCAGGGTCCTGTGGGCAGAGCGGGGCCGGGGTCCATTTTTTTTCCTTTTTTGTGGTTTCACAAGGATGAGGCCTCAGGCTGGGCTACAGTAGTCACATGTTCCCAGTTTCTAACCCATACCCTCAGAGCACTGTGCAGCCTGCACTGTCCACTCTGCATACCTGTGCTAGGCCAGTGCTGATAATCCACTTTGTTTTGCCACCCTTGGATCAGTCCATGAAGTACACTGAGTGGGAGCAAGTCCTACCCACCCTGCTCCCTCTTTGTTGGTCTGACTGCTCTACTCATGAGGTTCCTGCATAGCAGCTCAGTTTCCCTTTTGAAAAAAGTCCCCTTGGGTGCTGCCTTTCCTAACCTGTGCCTGTCTTTCCATACTGTAAAACTCTCTGACCAGTCCAGAGTTTATCTGAGTCACGGCCAGTTGCGGCCCATCTCTTCTCCCAGCTCTAGGTATCACCTGACTTCCCAATTTCTCTGGTAGTGTCCCAGCCATAGACCACCGCCCCATCCAGGGTACACTGCCGGTTGTATGTCGCTTACTGCCTTTTTATTGCCCCAGTGACTTTGTGTATCCATTTCTTTGCTGGCATGTGTCTGGGACTTCCCTGCCCTAGGAGGGGAGGGAGCCGATAGGCTGCTATAACTGACCCAGCTGTCCTCCAATGCTACTGTGGCATCTCTGGTATCTGGTGCAAGGCCTGGGGATCTTCCTGTCATCCTAAATCTCCTTACCACCCATTTTGAAGTGTTCTCTGAACACTTTGCCTTCCAAATTTTATATCAGCTGGGATTCTGTTGGCTGTTCACTCTGTTCTTAGAAGATCGGTTAGGTGTCCCAGTTTTGTGCATAAGCAAGTGAACTCAGCTCCCACCTATATTGCCACCATCTTCCTGCCCCACAAAGCTGTCTTTAATGAACTGGGTAGGGAAGCTCTCTGACTCTGCCCACCTCAAGACTTGGCCACTACCTATAACTCACTTTGTATGTCTTTATTACTTACAGTTGTCAGTCTTCATTTTCTCTAAGAAAGAATTTTCAGCTTATAATGCCTTTTCCTTCCACTCTTCCAGTTTAAAACAAACAAACAAAAAAACAACAAAAAACAAACAACCCGCCTCCCCCCCAAAAAAAATCCCCCCCCCCAAAAAAAAACAAAAAAACAAAGCCCTGGCCAGGTAAGCTCAGTTGGTTAGAGTGCTGTCCTGATAAGCCAAGGTTATGGGTTTGATCCCTGGGCAGGGAACCTATAGGAATCAACCAATGAATGCATAAATAAGTGGAACATCAAATTGATGTTTTTTTCTTTGTCTCTCTCAGTTTCTCTCTCTCTCTCTAAAATCAATAAAGGAAGAATCAAACCCACAAAACATTAATTGCATATTAGCTCTGTAGTAATAATACAGTATTTTGGCATATTGTACCTTTTATACTGATTTCATCCGTTTCACCTTATTTAATCTACATAAATATTTGTGTGGGCTACTTAATATCTCTATTTTGCAAACTGAGGTTAGGGTAGTTATGTATCTTGCCAAGCTGTTGGTAGCAGAGCCCTGGCACTTGGTCTGTTCTAATAGTATTTATGGAAAGTCCGTAAGTACATAGCAGAGGTGCTTGTGGTAGAGGATTCCCTCTACTTCATTCCCTCAAGGCATTATAATCCAATAGGGTCTTAAGGGGAAGACAGTGGAGTTCAAAGTTGTTACCTGTAGTTAACTAATTAATGTAATTAATGTCAGTAATTAAAATGTTTGATGGATGACAGAAGAGCTGTGAATTTGGGAATTCAAATGAGATTTGGGGATGTCTCTGAATTTAAGTGCTCATATTGGTTACCCTGCCTGACTATGGACTTAGGGAAAGGTGACAAATAATGTATTTAGATGCCCCTAAGACTCTGGGCTCTATGACATAGTACTTGCACCATAAAAGCTGCTCTACCTTATTTCTGTGAGCTGTTTTACACTATTATTAGGTGTGTAAAGACTAGAAACACTGCCTAACATGATCTGTTTTTGATTTTGAGGGCTTATGGTTTTGCTTGCTTTTTGCATAGGATCACTGGAAGTAAAGGCAGGACTCTCTTTGGATCAGAAATAAAGATTTTAAAAATAAATGAGATTCTAATAGATTAGAATCTACCATGCTTTGTGGAAATCAAACTTCTGGAAGGAAAGAATTTTTTTTTGCATGTCTATGTATATTTCCTCAAGTTCGTGACTTCATGGTGGTATTTAGGATGAACAAGATGTACAAATGGGATTTTTTCTGTAATTTTTCTTTAACAGTCTATCTGGTCGACTCCTAGAAGGGGGTGGCTGTGAGTAGCAGGTTCAGGAATGTGGGACTCTGCAGAAACTGAATTCTGACCCTGGGTGCCCTGTGGGCTTCCGAGGTACTGTATTGAGGATTGAGCTGGGACAGGCTTTGGGCACGGGAGTGGCTGGAAGTCTGCTTGATTGTTTAGATGATGAATGCATCTATCGTGGGAGGCTGCTTGTTTTTTAAAAAGGCATAAAAATATCATTTACTCGGAGGAAATTAATTCACACACAAATGTCATGAACCTATTCTTTGGTGATCTGTATTTATTTTAAGTTAAAAATTTTTAATTACAGTTGACATTAAATACTATATTAGTTTTGGATGTGCAGCATAGTGGTTAGACATTTATATAGCTTATGAAGTGTTCCCCTGTCTCCTGATAAGTCTAGTACCCACCTGGCTCCATACATAGTTATTATAATATTATTGACCATTTCCCTATTCTTTATCTACCAGTTTGTACTTCTTAATTCCTTCACCTTTTTCACTTAGTCCCCCTCCCATGTATTAACTCCCAGTTTGTTCTGTGTATCTATGAGTTCATTTCTGTTTCACTTATTTTGTTTTTAGATTCCACATATAAGTGAAAGCATGTGGTATTTGTTTTTCTCATCTGACTTATTTCAGTTAGCATAATACCCTTTAGGTCCATACACATTGTTGCAAATGGTAAGATTTCATTCTAGTAATCAGTATTGTTTATCTGTGAGATAGTTTGCATATTGAAGAGCTTGGTTGTAAGGCATTGGAGAAAATGAGTCTCTGCTGACAAGCCTGTTTGGGGGATACCTGTGCTGTCCTGCTGCGTGGGGAAGCCTTGCCATTCATTTCTCAAGGCTTCAAAGAGGTTTGTTGTCCACTTGGCCCTTCATGACACTTTGATCATAGGAGTTTTTTTCCCACAACTTCCTAAGTAATAATCAGTGAGTACACCTGGAAGCTGGTAAGTCTGGGCTGAGTACCAAAAAAGGGACCATGTCTTGGAGAAGGTTGGAAAAACAGATTATATTTGGTTTGGCCCTCAAATTCAGTCTTGCCTTTGGTGGTGCTATGGTGATGATGTTCTCTTCTCTTGGGAAATAACCCCAATGCATCATCTTTCAGCTGATGATTTATATAAACCCTTGCCAAGTCCATTCACTCACTTTGACTAACTTAATATATAGTTGACCTTTGAACAACATGGGGGTTAAAGGTACTGACACCCTGGGTAGTTGAAAATTTGCACATGATTTTTGACTCTCCCAAGACGTAACTATTAATCACCAACTATTGACTGGAAGCCTTACTGATAACATAAATAGTCAATTAACACATTCTGTATATTGTATGCATTATGTACTGTATTTTCTAGTAAGCTAGAGAAAAGAAAGTATTATTAAGAAAATCATAAGGTTTGTCTGCGGGCTTTTTCAAAGTGTCACAAATCTCCAAAAAATTTTCCAATTTATTGAAAAAAATATGCACGTATGTGGACTCATGCAGTTCAAACCATTGTTGTTCAAGGGTCAACTGCATGTTGAATTAACGAAGCCTTTCAGTAAATTTGAAGAGTAGCATTTTAGTGTATTTTTGGATTTGGGGAATAGAAATACAGTTGTCGTTATCACGTTTAGCTGGCAAACAATCTTATCAACTCTAACAATTTTTATGAAATTTGAAAGCATTTCTTAGAGCCTTGAAATCTCACATGAACTTTTGTTAAACACACTGCACTTTAATTTTCTATTTTTAAATGATGAAAATACTTCCTTAATGTGTAAACTATAAAGGAAGGAAAAAAGTTTGAATTATTTTTCTGTTGTTAAAGATTACAGTAAATTCTCTACCTCCTCTCTCTTGCTCTTTCTGGCAGCCTCTGACCATGTTTGTGAGGCACTAGATGGAGAGTCACCAGTGGCTGTGGGAGGAAGGGTTTCTCTGGCCCGTGGAGGGCTGAGGACTTAGTTCTTACTACATGAGCATCTTGCTGAATCCAAACAACCAGCTGTCTATTAAATGAGTGAATCTTGCTCTCTTTTGCAAAGTGGATCTGCAGCAGAGACAATTTAATACCACAAATGAAGGGGAGAATGTTCTCTCTTAGGATTAGTGGTTAGAATCAGAGCAGCACACTGGACCTGTTGGTGGTAGGTGCCAAGGGTGGGCTTTTCTCAAACTCTTTTGCTTCTGAAGACCTGGGAGTGTAGGGGATATCTTCCCAGGTGCTCTCCCACTGGTTGGGGAAATCTCTGTGATTGTTTCTTTCTTCCTCACTTGTGTGAAGTGGCTATCCAGCACTGTGCCAGGGCAGACTCTGTGGGGCCAACACCACTCCTGCAAGGACTCCTGTCAAGGATGCTTCATTCAGCAAGTAGCCTGCTCACGTGAGGGCCCCATGTCGCTGCTCTGGTCTCTCAGCTGGGAGCACGAGTCGGTCCACTTAGAAGCATGGGCTGCCAGTAAGCATACTGGCTGATTTGGGAACAACTTCCTTGAATGTGAGTCCCAGTTCCTTCTTCACCTTGTACCAGCTCTGTAACCCCTGAGCCTTGGGGACAAAACTGTGCCCACCTCTAGAGTAGTGAGGCTTAGACAGAGGTAGTGAGTGGGAAGAGCTTGTTGCAGTCCTTGATACATGCTGTGCATGTGATGTGTGTAGCTGATGACAGTAGTACCAGTGTCCATAGCACGAGGGCGGGGACTGCAATGGCTTGTGTTCACATAGGCACAGCTGATAACATTGTTATGAAGGATAGAATATGGTATTGCAGTATATTTCTTCAAGAAGGCTCTTTGGAATTGTTCTCGTTTTTTTCTGTACTTTCAAAAGAACTCAGTGATTTGAGATGCTTTGCTATGTTCTGTCAGGACAGATGGAGGTTTGCTGTATCATAGGGTCTCTTAGGTTAGGCTATTCAATGCAGTTGTGTAGCTTGTGAGTTCAGTGTTTTGGGGCTGCTGAATTTCACAGGGGATAAGAAGTTTAAAAAATTCTTAAAAACCTCAATAGATTGCTATATTTAACTATAATAGGGATCAACTTTTAAGCTTTAGGTGTAAATTGCTCTGTTTAGAAGTTCTTAGAAGTGTATGAGTGTGTGTGTGTGTGTGCACATGCCCTCTGAATCAATGCCTTCTTTCCAAAGACTATATGCCCTTAGCTGGTGCCCTGGCAGGTCACTGTGAGCAAACTCTTGTTAGGGTTACCCATGGATCAGCTGCCTGTTATGTCCTTGGGTATGTCTGGAGCTTTCCTGGGGCTTTGTTTTTCGTCCAGTATTTCTGTTGCCAGGTTGAACCTGAAATTGGAGCTCTTGCATGGGCCTTCTGTGTTTTGCATTTAGTTATTTTATTAAGGAGACTGACAGATGGTTTCCTTCTAAATGTGGGTTTGTTTATTATTTTTTATTCAGATATAATTGACATATAACATTGTGTAAGTTTAAGATGTATAATGTATTGATTTGATATATTTATCAATATATATTGCAGTCTGATTACTTCTGTAATGTTAGCTGCGACCTCTGTATATCACGTAACTATCATTTTTTTTTGTGTGTGTGTGTGGTGAGAACAATAAAGATCTAGTCTCTTAACAACTTTGAAGCTTATACTACAGTGTTGTTGACTGTAACCAGTGTGCAGTGCATTAGATCGCTAGAACTTATTTATCTTTTAGTTTCAGGTTTATACCTTTAAACAGTAAGCATCATTCTACTATGCTCTGTTTTTATAAGTTCAGCTTATTTTAGATTCCACATGTAAGTGAGATCATAGAGTATTTGTCTCTCTTTGTTTGACTTACCTCACTTAGCATAATGTCTTTAAGTTCCATCCATATTGTTGCCAGTGGTAGGATATCTTTCTTGCTCATGGCTGAGTAATAATCCATTGTTTATATATACCGCATCTTTATCCATTCATCTATTGATGTATCCCTAGGTTGTTTCCATATCTTCACAATTGTGGGTTGGTTTATTTTTGCCTATACTTTATGTTCTCTTAGATTTTTATGGGCAGCTTCATCAGATAGCAAAGGCTCCTGCTTAGTTGTGGAAATATTAAGCTAGAACCAGTGGCTTGAGGTCCTGAATCTCAAACCTCTGGTTCAATTTCAGTAGCCTCCATTCCAGGGCATACCACAGACCACTTGCATCTCTGGATTAGGATTTTCAGAGCTGAAGGAAGGCTCAGGCCTGGCTCAATAGCACCATGTGTCTGGGTGGAGTCTGAGGGCCTGGGGCCATGTTGCAGAAGCAGTGAGAACCCCATGTCCAGGCCCAGTTCTCACTGCTGTGTGACTGTGACTGATGGTGACCATGATGAGAGTAACTTTGGCTGTTTCAGCAAATTTGGCAAATAAGCAGTGTGTTCACACTGATCATGAAGAAGCTATTAAGAGCAGACTATTCAGTTTCCATGTGGGAAGTGGCCCCCACTCTTCTCCATACAGAATATTCTAAGGAATCCACTCTTTTAAAGGTTAATAAATGTTTTTCCTTTAAATCAGTGACATGGACTTGGAATGTACAGATGCCTTCCCCCAAATCCATCTTTTGCTGTATTTAAATTATCAACAAGCTGAGGCAATAGGCAAAACAAATGATGTTAACAACCAGTAAACAGAGAGTGGTTATATAGTGGTTATGAAATCCACGTTGGGCCAAAAGGATTGTTGGGTGGGACAGTCATTGTGTTGTGAAAGGTCATGCAGAGCCCTCTCCATGGATGGTGGAGCTCTCACTTGGAGTTCACTTGTGTGTGCGGGCGGGGATCACTGGGAAGTCTCCTGAGTTGGGCAGCATATCAGTTTTCTAGGATTGTTATAACAAAAAATCAGCAGAATATGCTTATATCAGGTTTCTAGTTCTGGGATCTAGAAATCCAAAATCAAGAAGTCAGCAGGCTGTGCTCCCTCTGAAACCTGTATTGGAGTCTTCCCTTGCCTCTTTCTTGCTTTGGGTGGTGGCTGGAAACCTTTGGGGTTCTTGCAGCTGTATAGCTCCAGCCTTTGAATTTATTGTCATGTGGCACTCTTCCTTATGTGGCTGTCTTCTCAGGAGCACACCAGTTACATTAGATAAAGGGGCCTATCTTACTATCATATGATCATCTTAACTAGTTACAGCTTTGAGGATTCTATTTCCAAATAAGGTCAAATTCTGAAGTACCTGGGCTCAGGACTTCAACATAATTTTGGGGGTTGGGGTGAAATTCAACCTGTAACAGGTGTGTGGGCCAGTTAATTTGCATGTTTCTTTTTAACATCCATGCAGACCTCGTTGGACAGATGAGGCAGCTGAGACTGGTATAGGTGAGGGTGCTTATGTAAGTTACATAGCTAATTAAGGACAGATTTAGGATTTGAACCCAGGACTTTGTGACCCTAGAATAATATATGACTGACTCCCCCCATATAGACCTACTGAGGGGGTCTTTGGGGCTTCCTGTGGAATGGAGTCCATAAATCTTTTGGGCCTTCTCAGTGCATTTGGGCCATTTCCCAGCTCTAGGAAATCAGTAGATACTAAGAGAGGGCATTCCAGTTATCTTTACCTTTCTTGATGAAATAAATATCATCCTTTATCAGTAGGAAACATGGAAATATGAAGTTAGTTTGATTTGGTGAGGTGATGGGATTGAGTGGGCATTTTATATTTATTTTTATTTCCATTCTTACTGCTCTCACAACTTAAAATTCTCTTAAATGGTATAAACAGAAGCTTTTTAGAGTTTGGTTAACCAATACCCTGCTGAAAGTTGCTTTTTTCTTGGGGTCCTTTTATTGTCTGCTTCATGTGATGGGGACTTACCTGGTTTCTACTTTTGACCAGCCCATGTAGCACCAAAGTGTCTGAATGGAAGAACCAGGCCAGGCAGTGGTCCAGTTCCTTTATTACCACTGGGCACACGTCTGTAGAATAAATGTCAGTGTTTTGCTGACAAGTGCTGTGCACAGGCTTGTCTTGGGGATCCAGAGTCTTAATGGCTGTAACAACTTTTCCTAAATGGAAGTCTTTGAACAACCAGATTGCAAGATCTGAATTCTGAGTAGAAAATGCCATATAATAAAGAGATATCTATGAGTCTGCAGACGAAATTGCTGCTGGTAGGCTCCTCCATTCTGTCATATTAAATTTTCATTTGATTTGATGTTTTTTTCTGATTACCAGCTCCTAGCTTGCTCTTTCCTACAGGTTCTCTGCCCATGGATATTGGTAGACATGCATCTTAGGTTCAGAAGGGAATATTTTCTAACAAAGGGTTGGGTGACCACTGTCCCCACATTGGGTGATGGCCTTAGAGACAGGGGCAAGCTGTCATTTTGTCCTCTCTCCCTTTCTTCCCTGGTTTCTGCCTTGGCTGCTGTTGTAACTTGCACACAGCCAAACCCTGGTCCAAGACTTTCTTGGGACTAGAAGATGACAACAGTTTCTCTTTAAACATCTGGACTGGCAGCTTGTTGCAGACCAGGTCTACAATAATGTCCCCTGACTGGGAATGCAGACCATGGGCAAAGGGAGTAAACTCACTTCCTATTTCCATGGGGTGGGGCACATCTTCTGGGCTTCTCTTCACCCTGCAGCTTACCCTGCTCTCCTCTACGTTTTCTAGTTAAATTTCCGTCAGTATTACCCCCCAGAAGAAAAGGCTCGGCTTCTCAGAATATACATTTAGTACAGGCTGAGACTTCTGGGCTATGTGCTTAAAACAAAAAAACCAACCAAACAAACAAACAAAAAACCCCAAGAAAATTTAATTAATTCCTGAGGTAAGTTTAGATACTGAAACACTTGCCTTCTGGCCCGTCTGAGATAAGATTAGTAGAATTCTGTGACAGAGCCAGGCTCATGTTGATGTGCTGAAAAGGAGTGAAAGGTGGCCGACTTTGAGTAATCAGATTTCAAGATCAGAGTCCTCAGTGGATAAAACTCCAGTTACTTATAGCATATGAAGAAAGTGCCCTTCCAGGGAGCTTAAAGAACCAAGTTCTTTGATTTTATTTTATGCAGAAGATTCATTAAAAAGTATTTATTAAGGGCATACCAGGTGTAGGGAACTGATAAAGCTTTCCTGTCCTTAATATTTTATTCCCTTATCAAGAAAGCTCTTGTAGCCTGTAAACATTTAGCTGCTAACATTTAGTTATAACGAATTAGATATAATTTGATGCCAGAAAAGATTGTTGGTATCAAGGGCAGAAGTGTTGAAATGAAAGCCAGAAGGGATTTATTGTAAAAGTAGTGAAGAGTATTATAAATAGTTGTGCCAGACCCTGATGTGCTAATACACTTGACCTCTTTTGGAGTACCTGCACCTCTCAAGATGAGTGAAATCCACTTGGCCTCACTGGCTGCAGTTTATAAATGATGGTAATCTTTCCTCTGGGGAAGGATTCATCTCACTAAATTGTGCCTGGCATGTAGTAGGTGTTCAGTAAAACTGCTTTTTAAAAACTGCATATGAGCCGCAGTATTGAATGCATATAGTCTGGTAAACCTGATGAAACAGGCAGATTCATCCTGTCTTAAGACTTGCTATTTGTAATCTTACAGGATCTTAGGGGGCTCTTTCTAATTCAAGTAAGGAGCTAGAATCCACCAGAGGACTGTTTTCCACTTTGAAACTTGTTGGACAGATGAGGCATCTGAGACTGGTGTAGGTGAGAGTGCTTATGTAAGTTACATAGCTAATTAAGGACAGATTTAGGATTTGAACCCAGGACTTTGTGACCCTAGAATAATATATGACTGACTCCCCCCATATAGACCTACTGAGGGGTCTTTAGGGCTTCCTGTGGAATGGAGTCCATAAATCTTTTGGGCCTTCTCAGTGCATTTGGGCCATTTCCCAGCTCTAGGAAATCAGTAGATACTAAGAGAGTGCATTCCAGTTATCTTTACCTTTCTTGATGAAATAAATATCATCCTTTTATCAGTAGGAAACATGGAAATATGAAGTTAGTTTGATTTGGTGAGGTGGTGGGATTGAGTGGGCATTTTATATTTATTTTTATTTCCATTCTTACTGCCTTTGGAAAAGTCTTGCTTCACTGATCTTTAGACTCTCCTATTGATTTTCATTCCGCAGAGGAGGCACTGTTGCTTTATATTATTTATTTATTTTTCTGTGACCCTTGAGTGCTTCCAATTATGTATAGGGCCATTAAAAGTGTGGTTTGCAAGGGGGAGGGAGATCTGTGGCTGTAACAGCCTAAGGTGCTATCAGGCAGAAGGCTGCATTTATGATTACATTTGGCCAGTAAACTGGTTTGCCCAATATGTGTGAGTTGTTGAACGAGTTTAACAGCCTTTCTGCAAACTGTCACTGAGCATGAAAGAAGAAGTCTTTGAATTTCATGTTCAGCCTTGCTTTTACTTGCAATGCTCAATATCCCCACTGTGGGAATGGAGTAGTGTAAATCTGTAACTAGTTAGAAAAGAGGCCATAAATTATTATTAAGTGGTAAGTTTAATTTTCTTATGTTTTTATGTGTTTCCCCAAGTTTCCACAACAAAAATGTGTTCATTTTGTAATCAAGAAAAAAAATTGGATTGCTTTAGAAGGACAGTTTGAGACTAGACCTTATTTTCTTAGAGAAAATTTTTTTGGGGAAAGATACTCTTTGTAACTGGTTCTCTTAATATGATTCTGGAGTATGTAATACCTGCTGGGCTTGTTGAAAATGAGCTGTTAAAGATGATAAATTATTCCATCTTCAATGGGATGTCTATAGTTACGGTCCACAGGTACCAGAGTCACTGGGCTATGAGAATACTTGACTCAAGACAGATAGTTTCCCAACAGAAGTGAGAAATCAGAAATGTTTTGCCAAAGAATCTTGGTTCTTTTGAAGTAGCAGAAACTGGCAAGGGGATTCAGCCTCTGCTGTTAAAACTGATTGCAACAGGGTCAGTATGATGTAATTTTATGTTTTTGTTTTTTTTAGGGTTCATGGATTAGGAATTGTTCTGGTTTTTGTGGCTGGAATCTGAGGGAGGAGGGTTTGAAATTAAAATGTGTGACAGTCTCCATCTTTTTTTTATCACCTTAAAAAAGAAGGAGATCCTGCCATTTGTGACAACATGGATGAACCTTAAGGATGCTATGTTAAGTGAAATAAGCCAGTCACAGAAATACAAGTACTATGCAACACCGCTTATATAATGAACTTAAAATAGTCAAACTCATAGAAGCAGAGAGTGGAATGGTAGTTGTCAGGGGCTGGGGGGAGGGTAAAATAGGGAGGTGTTATTAGTCAAAGGGCACAAAGTTTCTGTAGTAGAAGATAAATCCTTCCTGGAGATCTACAATACAGCCTAGTGCCTGTAGATAACAGCATTGTATTGTATACTGATACATTTGCTGAGAGGATAGATCTCATGTTAATGTTATTATCACAACATATATATATATGCTATGTTGTCATATATGTTAGAAATATGTGATATATATGTTAGAAATAATAATGGCAATGAAAGTGCTTATGGCATACATTGTGGTGATGATTTCATGGGTGTATACTTACTTTCAAACTCATCAAGTTGTATACATTAATTATGTACAGCTCTTTGTGTAGAAAAAAAAGAAAGAAAAAAAGGCCACAGTGGGTTATCTGGAAAGAGCTGAGAAGAATAGAAAGAGCAGATTAGCACTGGGTGGGGTTGAGAAACCATTGAAATGCAGAGCAGGCAATCTGAGAATAATCAGGTCTCATTTTATAGGATGGCATGTCAATGTCCAGGAAGTGGGGTGGGTGACCTAGTTTGTGCTGGGCTTGGCAATGAAGGTGGAGCAGGTGTCCATCCCTGTCTATCCCAGATGCCCCTGGTCGATGGTGTTTCATTTGAAGAATCTTAGATCTTAAATCCAAGCTCTTGTGTTGAATCTTTGTTTTCTTCTCTCACTGTGTCACTTGTCTTTCATTTGATAACCTTGAGTCCTCCTTACAGGGATTTAAGTCTGATTGCTCTGCATGGTTATCACCCCAGAAGAGCAGAAAAGCAGATGGTCAAGTGGATAAGCAATGCAGGGCAATTTTCAGAATAGCATTCATTATGTGAGGTTTAAAAAAAATCATACTTTTTCCTCCCACCTTCTGAGTTCTAGATGGGCTAGTAATCAAATTAATAGAGACCGATTAAGATGAGAAAATTAAATTTTATTATGTGCCCATGGGGAATTCACATAGACATGAAAATTCCAAAGACAGTGAGGCAAAATTGAGTATTAATGTCATTTTGGACAAAGGAGAAGAGGTGGGGAATAAGGGATCTTAGATTTCAAAAGTGGAAATGGGAAAAATGGGAAATGGGAAGAGCAAAACACACAGGGCAGGCACATTTTTGCTTCAGTGGAACACAGGGTGATCTATAGGTACCAAGCTCCTGCTTGGTGCCTTCCTATCTACCATACTTAACTTAAATTGAGCTAAGGTGAATGTGTTAAGATTTCCTTCCTGGAGCATGTTTTTCTGTCTGAACCTCTTAGGAAAAGGGGAGGGTCAAACATTCTTTCTAAGCCTTTTGTTTCTTTTTTTAAAAATTTTATTTTAATTGATGTTCTTATACAGTTTTCTGTCTTCTACTCCCATCCCAGCCCACCGCCCCAGCCCTCCACAGCTCCCTCCCATTTCCACCACCCTTGGTTTTGTCCGTGTATCTTTCATACTTGTTGCTCTAAACCCTTCCCCTTTTCCCTAGAAATTCCTATCCCTCTCCTCTCTTGTTCTCAATTTCAGTGTCTTTGGTTATATTATGCTTGTTTGTTTGTTCTGTTGATTAGGTTCCTGTTAAAGGTGAGATCATGTTTCTTAATAGCCATTTTACAGTCAGTATCCCAAAAGGCAGCTTTAGGGTCACAAAACTTGGGTCCCCTTCAGTGATATTCACAGCAACACGTGTCTGTAAGGTGGGCAGTCCCTTACAGTGTTGGGACTAGCTGTCATGATGATGTTTCAGTGCACAATTCTTGCTGTCTTGTGTTTAAGTATCAGGCCATCCTCACCCTGTTTGGTGTTAAATATGACAGGATCCGTATATTTGGTCTGAGCCAAAGCAGAAAGCTTGGTCCCTCTCCAAGGGTTATTTATGGAATGACTAGGAACCTGTTGGTCTTGACTCAAGGCACATTTATATTCAGGTGCATTTATGATTTGTCACTTGGAGAATGGGGGGTTACTTGGAACCTAACTGCAAAAATTTCTGACTTTTAGAATTTTCACAGTTAAAAAAAAAATGTGGTAAAATACACATTACATGGATGTTGCCATCTTAATTGCTCTTTTTTCAAATATATTTTATTGATTATGCTATTACAGTTGTCCCATTTCCCCCTCATCATTCCCCTCCACCCTGCACACCCCGTCCCACCCAAATCCCCCCTTTTAGCTCATGTCCATGTGTCATAAATTCTTTAGCTTCTATATTTCCCACACTGTTCTTGCCCTCCCCCTGTCTATTTTCTACCTACTGTCTATGCTACTTATTCTCTGTACCTTTTTCCCCTCTATCCTCCTCCCACTCCCCTGTTGCTAACCCTCCATATGATCTCCATTTCTGTGTTTCTGTTCCTGTTCTTGTTGTTTGCTTAGTTTGCTTTTGTTTTAGGTGTGGTTGTTAATATCTGTGAGTTTGCTGTCTTTTTACTGTCCTATTTTTTATCTTCTTTTTCTTAGGTAAGTCCCTTTAACATTTCATATAATAAGGGCTTGGTGATGATGAACTCCTTTAACTTGACCTTATCTGAGAAGAACTTTACCTGCCCTTCCATTCTAAATGACAGCTTTGCTGAATAGAGCAATCTTGGATGTAACTCCTTGCCTTTCAAGACTTCAAATACTTCTTTCCAGCCCCTTCTTGCCTGGAAGGTCTCTTTTGAGAAATCAGCTGACAGTCTGATGGGAACTCCTTTGTAGGGACTGTGCCCTTATCCCTGGCTGCTTTTAGAATTCTCTTCTTCATTTTAATCTTGACTAATGTAATGATGATGTGCCTTGGTGTGTTTCTCCTTGGGTCCAACTTCTTTGGGACTCTCTGAGCTTCCTGGACTTCCTGGAAGTCTATTTCCTTTGCCAGATTGGGGAAGTTCTCCTTTATTATTTGTTCAAATAAGTTTTCCACTTGTTGCTCTTCTTCTTCCCCTTCTGGTACCCCTATAATTTGGATGTTGGGACATTTAAAGATGTCCTGGAGGTTCTTAAGCCTCTCCTCATTTTTTTGAATTCTTGTTTCTTCATTCTTTTCTGTTTGTTTCTTTCTTCCTTCTGGTCCACTCCATTGATTTGAGTCCCAGTTTTCCTCCCATCTCTATTGGTTCCCTGTGTGTTTTCCTTCATTTCACTTATTATAGCATTCATTTGTTCATCTAATTTGTGAGCAAAATCAAGCAATTCTGTGTGCATCCTGATAACCAGGGCTTTGAACTGTGCATCTGATAGGTTGGCTGTCTTTTGGTCGCTTAGATGAATTGGCTCTGGGTCTTTGATTTGTTCTCCCGTTTGAGCCATTTTTGCTTTTTTTTTTTTTTTTTTGTTTGGTTGCAGCTGTTAAGTAGTGAGGGGCGGAGCCTTAGGTGTTCCCCAGGGCGGGGCAGCCCAGTGGCTGGGTAGTGACACTGTATGTGGGGGCAGGGTCTGAGAGGGAACAATGATGCTTGCTCTGCTCTCTCTCGGATTCCAGTCCTTCCGCTGCTTACCCTTCTCCTGGATTATCTGCGGTGAACGTGGGACCACCCGGTCAGCCAGCCGCCTTGCGTGGCCTCACTGGGCCTGCACCATTGCCACCCCATGCCCGGTGTCCGCTAGCCGTGGCCTGCATGCCTAGTATCTGCCAGCCACTGCTGCCTGCGTGCCCGGTCCCCACCCCCTCTTTTTCCTGCCGTGACTCTGCCCCTGTTACTGGTCGGGATGAATGGTTGTTGGACTTCTATACAGTTCAATTTTCTATCAGTTCTGGTTGTTTTCTTGTTTCTAAATCCTTGTTGTCCTTAATTTTGGTTGTGAGAGGAGGCACAGTGTGTCCACCTATGCCTCCATCTTAGCCAGCAGTCGTCTTAATTGCTCTTAAGGGTGGAGTTAGTTGAGTGCTATTTAATACATTCATGTTTTGTGCAACCATCACCATTATCCATCCCTAGAACTCTTTTCATCTTGGAAAACAAACTGCACCTAATAAAGAATTTTTAGAAAACTGTACTTAACAATTAAAATAAAAAGTAATTTAAAAAAGAATTTTTAGTTTCTGAATAAACACAAAAAAGGTCTGTCCTTTAATTCCAGTGTGAACAGGACAGTCAGTCTGGCATGGTATCTCCTCCTTCATGATCAGAGCTGGCAGCTGCAATGCTTTTCTGTCCTGGTTTCCTGAGAAGGCAGAGCATCGCTGTGTGCTTGTCCTTGTTCCCATGTATCTGGGATGTGGAGTGTCGTTAAGGACCTGGTGGCTGCCTATCCTGTTCTTGAGAACCAGGGCCAGAATTCCTCCCACACGATGATGCCCTTGAAGCTCTCCTTTCTGCACCTTCAGTTGCTCATGATCTTGTGTTGTGGATTTGGCAGGTTCATGCTGTTGCTGTGATAGGCACATGGGTGCCTGTGTTACCCACTTAGTTTCAGAGCTGAGCACCTAATGACTTGGTTTCTGGCCACTTTTCCCACTGATCTATCAGCTGATACTCTGCAAACAGCACCATCGTTCTTGGTTTAGTGGAGATCTGTGGGAATTATAAGGGAATCACACCAAAAGCTATATTGAATTGTAGAAAATGCTTTCTCTTAAAAAAAAAAAAGAAAACAAAGTTTAGTAGTTTGGATTACAAATTATACTTTGAGTTTCCAACATTTACCTTCCCTTTTTGATAATAGAAAGGACTTAATGTGATCTCTTTTTGGTTGTTAATTCTTGGGAAGAAAAGTTTTTCCTTTTATTCTGATTCTTTATTTGCTTTTCCCCCAAGCCTCCAAAACCACTAGTGATAACAGCCAAACCCAACAGCCCTCATATGACAACAGAGCACTAGACCAAATTGGCTTCCCAAGAGTTGGTTATGGCACTGAATTGTGTATACTGTGTATATAGATGAGAAGCTCTTTACTCGGGTAATAGAATTTTTTGTCACTGTATATGGAGGATAGGGCAAAAGTAGGTTTACAGTTGTGAATGCATGAAACACAGTTTATTCCTGGATTATTATTTATTAACTATTGCATTATTTTCCATCAAACAACTGTAAACCTATTTTTGTCCCATCCTGTTACACTTAGGTATATTGTTTAGGCCCAAAGCCATTAGGAGGACCTGGGTTTTTTTTAATGCAGTAGAAGAAAGACAAGGTTTTCTGACTTTCACTAAAATCTTTTCAAGGAGGATGGGTGTTGCTTTAAAAAAAAAATAAATTGATTTTTGGAGAGAGAGAGAGGAAGTGGGGAGAGAGACAGAAAGAGAAACATGGATTTGTTTTTCCACTTATTTATTCATTCATTGGTTGCTTCTTGTATCTACCTGATGGGAGATCAAACCCATAACCTTGGTGTATTGGGATGATGCTCTAACTGAGCTACCTGGCCAGGTTAAATCTATTTTGAAAACACCAGCTGAACTACCTGGTCAGGTAAAATCCATTTTAAAAAATAGCAACAGGAGCTGCTGTGGGAAAATTAGAGTACTGCATGCGGGCTGCCCTGCATCCCAGTGAAGATGGTGCAGGCTTAGCCTTGTTAGGGATGCGGACAGAGGTGTAAGTTGGTGGGTGTTGGCATATTTCTGAAAAGAATTGTTGCCCTGTTTTTTAAATAGTCCCCCAGCAGATGAAGATAGGGGCTTGGAGCCAGAGCTGGGTGTCCAGTGTCAGCTTGCCTTCTCAGAACCTTAGCTGCTTCCTCCCTCCCTCTAGAGGTGGTTGTGAAATTAATAAGAAAACAGGCACAATGTGTATAACTTCAGTATTTATTTTTTCATGAGCCTGAGCCTGGCTAGTAAATATTGTCTAAAAGGGTTATTTTCAGCTTCCTTATGAAAGAACAGAGTAAGTTGGGCTGTGGACCCTGTTGATAGGAACCATGAATTAACATTTTACCCCATATTTGCTTTATTTATGTGTATACTTGTATGTATATATTTTTGTCTTTGGCCCATTGGAAATTTGCAGATAACTTAGCCTATTTCTTAATAACTTTGAAGGATTGTTTTGCCATGGTAACCTTTTTCATTCATTCGCCTATTCAACGGAAATTTAAGAACAACTTTTTCTTCCTGAATTTTCATTTCTCATTTTGGGGTTTCCTGCTGAGAACTTTGTCTGCTCTGCCTCCTAGTTTGGAATCTTCTATGCAGTTTGGCTCCTCTCATATTCTGTTTCAGAAGTCTTTGTGCTCTGGTTTGTTCTAGCCAGAGTGCTCCCAATTAGCTTCTGATTAAGTGCCCCTACCACTCCTTAGGTTCCTGTGGGGGCAGTTTGCATTTGCACAGACACGGAGGTCACGCCCCACCTCCTGCCCTTGTATGCAGTTGAACACTGACTGGCCTGACTCTCTTTTTCTCACACATAGACACGCACACACACACACAACACACACACACACCCCCAACCCAAAACTTGATTTTTTTGAAAACAGTTTTAGATTTACAGAAAAATGTGACAGTAGTATAGAGTGTTTTTATATACCCCATCACAGTCTGTTTCTCCTATTATTACCATATTAGTATGATATATTTCTTACAATTAATGAAATGATATTGGTACATTATTATGGTAGTTAGAAAAGGACTCAAACTGGTGAATATAGGTTGTATGGCAAAGAGGAATTTAGGGTGCAGGTGGAAATAAAGTTGTAATCAGCTGACCTTCTATAGGGAGATTATTCTGGATTATTCAGGTGGGTTCAGTGCAATCACAGGCATTCTTAAACTGGAATAAGGAATCTGCAGAGAAACAGAGATGGCTGTGTGGATGAACTTGTCCTGGTGCTGCTGGCTTTGAAGAAGGAGGAAGGGGCCCTGAGCCCAGTAAGGTGGGTATCCTCTCACAGCTGGAGAAGACGAGCAATCGGATTCCTGTTTGGAGCTTCTGGAAATGGATGTACCTACCTGCCTGTTGTCATCTTGATTTTAACTCATTGAGATGTGTATCAAACTGCTACAGAACTGTAAGATAATACATTTATTTTAAACTGCTATTGTTAAAATAACTTCAATACGGCAGCAGTAGAAATACAATGATTATTAACTAAAGTCCTTATTTTGTTCAGATTTCTATGTCTTTTTCCTGGTACATTTTGTTTTCATCTTTACTGTAACAATTTCTGACTTTGCTTGTTTTTAATGACCTTGAGAGTTTTGAGGAGTGTTGGTCAGATATTTTGTTGAATGTTCCTTAGTTGGAATTGGTCTGTTGTTCCTCAATAGACAGGGATTATTGTTTTTGAGAGGAAGAACAAAGGTAAAATGCTATTCTTACAGCATCACATGAGGAGTACGTACTATTAATATGATTTTTGAGTGTTGATATTGATCTTGATCACCTGGTTTGTCAGTTTTCTTCACTGTAAAGTTAAATAACCTCCACCCCCCTCTTCCATACTATGGTATTTGTTGGTTTGTTAGAGCTCTCCTTACTTTCTTCTGCTCCAGGCTCATCTTGCATATTTCCTGATCCAGTTCTAGAATCAGCCATTTTTCCAAAAGGACCCTGGGTCCTTTTATCGGAGAAAGGTAGAAACCGAGATCCGGGTGCTGGCTGTACTCATTGTTTCTAGGCTCTCTCAGCTGACAGAGCAAGGAAATACATGTATGTATGCTAACTTAACCCTTGTATATACAAATATCTGTAAGTATTTCCACATGTATCCATTTGTGTCTATAGTAAACTAAACATGAGTTCATACCCTTATCTTTGATTCTAATTCATTAATGTATAAATAATTTTTGCTTCTTTCTCTCATTTGTAAATTCTCACTCCAGCTATAAACCTGGCTCTCACCCTCTGCCATCCTTTCTCTTAGTTGTTCACTTCTATATACATGTGTAGTAGAATCAGAGTTGTTAAGCCATACCTGGTGGAGTACAGTACTCATGTACATTTCTTTGGCTTTTCTTTCTATAGACTCCACTCCTTTCCAAAATTACCTAGGTCAACACCTTTTCCCCTCTAACACCTTCACTTCTCTGTTTCATACATTTGTAATACACTTAGATTTTTTTGGTAACATTCTACATTCAGTTGGGCATCCTTTGACCTATTAAATGATTTTTAAAAATTTTGCAAACATTAACATTCATCCTTTGTGTTGAAAACTTCTGTGGATTTTGCAAATACGTAGTGTTATATTGTATATCCACAATTACAGTATCATACAGAATAATCTCACCACCCAAAATTTACCCATGTTTAACGAATTACCCCTTTCTCCCAGCAGCCACCAATTTTTCTATCCTTGCTATAATTTTACCTTTCCCTTTTTCAGATTAATTGTCATCATACAGAATGTACCCTTTTTCAGGAGGGCTTCTTTTACTTAGTAGTTGCACTTAAGGTTCCTTGGTGTCTCATGGCTTTAGAGTTTACTTCTTTTTATCACAGAATCCTACTCCATTCACCTATTAAAGGACATCTTTCTTGCTTTCTGTTTCAGGCAATTACAAATAAAGCTTCTGTAAACATTTGTGTGTAGGTTTTTATGTGGACAGAAGTTTTCATATGTGTTGGGTGAATATCCAGATGGTATGAAAAGACTATGTTTAGCTTAGCAAGAAACTTAACAAACTGCCTAATGATGTGGCCATACCATTTTGCATTCCCATCAGCAATGAATGAGTTCCTGTTGCTCACATTCTCCCTAGCAACTGGTATTGTCAGGTATGGTTTTTGTTTTTTGTTTGTTTTTTTTTTTTCATTCTAATGGGTATCCAATAGTATCTTGTTGTTTTAGTTTTCAATTTCCTGGTGAAAAATGATGTTGAGCAGCTATTCATATGCTTATTTGTTATCTGTGTATCTTCTTTCCAGGTGTCTGTTCATATCTTTTGCCTATTTTAATGGGATTGTTTTTCTTATTACTGATTTTTAAGAATTCTTTGTATATTCTGGGTACCAGTTTTTTTTAATCAGATATGTGTTTTATTTTTTAATCCTAAGCAAAGGACTTTTTTTTTATTTTTATAGAGGTGGGCGGGAGAGAGAGAAGCATCAATATGAGAGAGAAATGCTCCAGCCAACTGAGCGAGGGCCAAGATATAAGTTTGCAAACAGTTTTTCCCAGTCAATGGCTTGTGTTTCGATTCTCTCAAGTGTCTTTTGCAGAGCAAAAGGTTTTCAGTTTAATAAAATATAACTTACCAGTATTTTTTCACAGGTCATGTTTTGGTATTGTTTTTTAAAATTCATCACCAAACCCAGGGTTATCTAGATTATCTGTTATATTTTCTTTCATGATATATTTTCTTCCATAATCTTAGGGTTTTGTACTATATAATTAGGTCTGTGATCTATTATGGTCTGTGTATTAGTTTTCTTTACTTTTTTTTGCATATTTTTTTTGCAAAATGCATATTTTTTGCATTTTGTCCAATTGTTATACAGCCATTTGTTGAAAAGTCTTGTCTTTCTCCACTAAATTATCTTTGATTGTTTGTCAAACATCAGTTGACTGTACAGTGGAACCTCAGTTCTTGAACTTTATTCATTCCAGAAACCTTTTTGAGAAGCAATTTGTTGGAAAACTAAATCTCCTTTGTTTGTCACCTCAGGGACACATGACTGATCATACAGGTATCAGCATGAAAGGGTTGTTGGGTAGAGAATCAAGACCAGAAGTTTTGTTAGACAACTGACACATTTTTTTTCCATGAATGACTTAGTCAAGACCTGAATTGTTTGAGAACCAAGATGGATGAGAACACAGGTTTGACTGTGTTTGTATAGGTCTATTTCTGGCTCTCTATTCTGTTCCATTGACCTGTCAATGCTACAATGACTTAGTTCTCTTTTTTTTTTTTTCAAAAACTTTTTTCTTTTTCTTTTAAAGTATATTTTATTGATTAGGTTATTACAGTTGTCCCAAAATTTTTTCCCCTTTGCCCCACTCAGCCTGGTATTCTCCCTTCCCTCAGCAATCCACGCCCCCTGCCCCCCCATTAGTTCATGTCCATGGGTTGTGTATATAAGCTCTTTGGCTTCTCCATTTCCTATACTATTCTTGACATCCCCCTGTCTATTTTGTAAGAATCAATTATACTTCTTAATCCCTGTACCTTTTCCCCCATACTCCCCTTCCCTCTCCCTACTGATAACCCTCCATGTGATTTCCATTTCTATGATTCTGTTCCTGTTCTATTGTTTGCTTAGTTTGCTTTTTTTTTAGATTCAGTTGATGACAGTTGTGAGTTTGTTTTCATTTTACTGTATATACTTTTGATCTTTTTCTTTTTCTTAAGTCCCTTTTAACATTTCTTATATTAAGGGCTTGGTGATGATGAACTCCTTTAGCTTTACCTTGTCTGGGACACACTTTATCTGCCCTTCAATTCTAAATGATATCTTTGCTGGATAGAGTAACCTTGGATGTAGCTCCTTGCTTTTTAGCAATTTGAAAACTGCTTGCCAGGTCTTCTTGCCTGCAGTTTCTTTCAAAAAATCAGCTATAGTCTTATGGGAACCCATTTGTCAGTAACTTTCTTCTTTACTGTTTACTCTTCTACTTGCTGTTTTTAAGATTCTCTCTTTATCTTTAACCTTTTGGCATTTTACTTATGATGTGTCTTGGTGTGGCCCTTGATGGGTCCAGCTTGTTTGGAACTCTGTGTTTCCTGGACTTGTATGCCTATTTCCTTCCCAAAATTGGGGAAGTTTTATTTCATTATTTTTTCAAATAAGTTTTCATTTTCTTGCTCTTCCTCTTCTCCTTCTGGCATCCCTATGATTTGGATGTTGACTCATTTGGAGATGTCCCAGAGTCTTCATATTCTCTAATTTTTTTGAATTCTTCATTCTGTTCCTTATGTTCCAGATGGTTGATTTTAACTCCAGCTTCCTTCATTGTTGGTTCCCTGTGGATTTTTCTTTATTTCACTTAGTATAGCCTTCATTTCTTCCTGTATGCATTTGCTGTACTCAATGAGATCTCTAAGCATCCTTATCACCAGTGTTTTGAACTCTTCATCTAATAGGTCTGCTATCTCCATTTCGGTTAGTTCTTTTTTCTGGGGTTTTGATTTGTTCTTTCATTTTGGGCCATATTTCTTTGTCTCCTTAATTTAGCAGCCTCCTTGTGTGTGTTTTTTGTGTATTGAATAGAGCTGCTTTGACTCCGTCTTGGTGCACCTGTTACATTGTAAGGGGTGGAGGCTTAGGTATTAGTCAGGTTGGGGCAACTTGTTTTGCCACTTTCTGGTGCTGTATATGGGGGAGGGATTGGAGAGGGAACAATACCGCTTGCTTGGCTCTCACCCCATTTCCAGTCACTTCCCCCATTTCCATATGTAACTAGTGCCCTTCTAGCTATTGCTCTGGTGCTGAATCCCAGAGTAGGTGGGTTTGCATACATTCTAGGGCTCTGTGAGTCCTTTAAATGGACTTTCCTAAGAGACTGGCTGATTCTAACGCTGTCCCAACCCACACTAGTGTTTATGAGGCTTTATTTTCCCAGTGCTGGAACCCTGGGCTGTGTGGTCTGGTCTGGAACTGGGATAGCTTGCTCCTTAGATGTCCCTCCCAGTTTTTGTTCACTACAGGTGAATGAGGGACTACCCATTCCGTTGGCCCCTACTGTTGCCACACCATGTCCTCTCTGCCTGGGTTCCCTGTCTCCACCCCTTCTACCATTGGGATGAATGTTTCTTCTTTAACTCTTTCATTGTTGGATTTCCATACAGTTTTGTTTTCTGGCAGTTTTGGTTGTATTTATTTTGAGATTAGTTGTGATCCTTCTTATGGTTTTGCAAGGAGGCAAAGTATGCCTACCTATGCCTCCATCTTACCAGGAATGCTTTCTCTTTATTTTTATTGTTGGCACTATTGCAGATGTCACTGCTGTCTCTCCTTTTGCTCGCCTTCTAATGCTACACTGTCTTGATTCCTGTAGCTCTCTAGTAAGTCTTACAAATGTATGAGTTCTTGACTTTGTTCTTCAGTATTGTTTTGGGTCTTCTAGGTAATTACCTTTTTACATAAACCTTAGAATTAATTTGTCAATATCTATAAAATAGCTTACTGGGTTTTTTATTGGGATTGCATTGAATCTGTAGATTAATGAAGATGGGATGAATTGACATTTTACATTATTGAATCTTCCAGTTCATAAATATGGAATATTTCTTTAGTTAGATCTTTGATTTTTTTAAAAAATTATTTTATTGTTGTTCAATTACAGTTGTCTTCATTTTCCCAAGACTCCCTCTCACTCCACACAAACCCACCTCCCTCCCTTGCTTTCACCCTCCCCCTTGGTTTTGGCCATGTGTCCTCTACAATAGTTCCTGAAAACCCTTACCCCTATTGTTCCCACCCCCCTCCCCTCTGACTATTGTTAGATTGTTCTTAAATTCAATGTCTCTGGTTATATTTTGCTTGCTTTTTTCTTTTGTGATTATGTTTCAGATAAAGGTGAGATCGTATGGTATTCATCCCTCACCACCTGGCTTATTTCACTTAGCAAAATGCTCTCCATCTCCATCCATGCTGTGGCAAAGGGTAGCAGCTTCTCCTTTCTCTCTGCTGCATAGTATTCCATTCTATAAATGTACCATAGTTTTTTGATCCACTCATGTACTGATGGGCACTTAGGTTGTTTCTAGCACTTGACTATTGTAAATTGTGCTGCTGTGAACATTGGGGTGCATAGGTTCTTCTGGATTGGTGTTTCAGGGCTCTTAGGATATAATCCCAGCAGTGGAATTGCTGGGTCAAAAGACAGTTCCATTTCTAGTTTTCTGAGGAATTTCCATACTGTTTTCCACAGTGGCTATACCAGTCTGCATTCCCACCAACAGAGCACTAGGGTTGCGTTTTCTCCATATCCTCTCCAACACTCGTTTGTTGATTTGGTTATGATGACCATTCTGACCAGTATGATGTGGTATCTCATTGTGGTTTTAATTTGCATCTCTTTAATGGCTAGTGATATTGAGCATCTTGTCATGTGTGTCCGGACCCTTTGTATGTCCTCCTTGGAGAAGTGTCTGTTGAAGTCCTTTGCCCATTTTTTAATTGGGTGTTTTGTCTTCCTGGAGTGGGGTTGTGTGAGTTCTTTATATATTTTGGAGATCACACCCTTGTCTGAGGTATCATTGGCATATATGTTTTCCCATATAGTTGGTTCTCTTTTCATTTTAATGCTGTTTTCTTTAGCCATGCAAAAACTTTTTAATGTGATGCAGTCCCATTTGTTTATTCTTTCCTTTATGTCCCTTGCTTTAGGGGACAAATCATTGAGGATGTTGCTGTGTGGAATGTTTGAGATTTCCCTTCCAATGTTTTCCTTTAGGATGCTTATGGTGTCATGACTTATATTTAAGTCTTTTATGCACCTCAGATTTATTTTTGTGTATGCTGTAAGTTGGTGCTTCAGTTTCATTTTTTTGCACGTAGCTGTCCAGATCTCCCAGCACCATTTGTTGAAGAGGCTATTTTTCCTCCATTTTATGCTGCTGCCCCCTTTGTCAGATATTAATTGACCATAGAGACTTGGGTTTATATCTGGGCTCTCCGTTCTGTTCAATTTGTCCATGTGTCTGTTCTTATGCTGGTACCAGGCTGTTCTGATTACAGTGGCCTTGTAATACTACAATTTGATATCAGGTATTGTGATCTCACCTACTTTGTTCTTCTTTCTCAAAATTGCTGCAGCTGTTTGGGGTCATTTATGGTTCCATATAAATTTCTGAAATATTTGTTCTATATCTGCAAAATATGCCATTGGTACTTTTAAAGGTATTGCATTGAGTCTGTAAATTGCTTTGAGTAGTATGGACATTTTGATGATGTTAATTCGTCCAATCCATGAACATGGTATATGCTTCCAGTTGTTTGTGTCTTCCTTAATTTCTTTCTCTAGTGTTGTATAGTTTTCTGAGTCTTTTACTTCCTTGGTAGGTTTCTTCCTAAGTACTTTATTTTTCTTGTTGCTATGTCAAATAGGGTTTTTCCCCTGATTTCCATTTCTGATATTTCATTGTTGGTATACAAAAATGCCTTTGATTTCTGAATATTGAATTTGTATCCACTTTTTTGCCAAATTCATTTACTAGGTCGAGCAGTTTTTTGGCAGAGTCTATAGGATTTTCTGTGTACACTATCATGTCATCTGCAAACAGTGACAGTTTTGTTTCCTCTTTTCCAATTTGGATGCTTTTTATTTCTTTTTCTTGTCTGATTGCTGTGGCTAGGACTTCCAGTACTATGGTGAATAGGAGTGGAGAAAGTGGACAACCTTGTGTTGTTTCTTATCTTAGTGGGAAATCTCTAAGTTTTTGCCCATTGAGTATAATGTTGGCTCTAGGTCTCTCATATATGGCATTTATTATGTTGATGAATGCTCCTCTATTCCTACTTTGCTGAGTGTTTTTATTGTAAATGGGTGCTATATCTTATCAAATCCTTTTGCCACATCTGTTGATATGATCATGTGATTTTTCTCTTTTTTTTTAAAAAAATTTTTAACATATTTTATTGATTATGCTACTACAATTGTCCCATTTTCCCCCCTTCACTCCCCTCCATCCTGCACACCCCTTCACCCACATTCCCTGCCTTTAGTTCATGTCCATGGGTTATAAATATAAGTTCTTTGGCTTCTACATTTCCTATACTGTTCTTACCCTCCCCCTGTCTATTTTCTACCTACCATCTATACTACTTATTTTCTGTATATTTTCCCCCTCTTTCCCCCTCCCACTGCCCTGTTGATAACTCTCCATGTGATCTCCATTTCTGTGGTTCTGTTCCCATTCTATTGCTTGCTTAGTTTGTTTTTGTTTTTGTTTTAGGTGTGGTTGTTAATAATTGTGAGTTTGCTGTCATTTTACTGTTCATATTTTTTTATCTTCCTTTTCTTTTATAAATCCCTTTAACATTTCATATAATAAGGGCTTGGTGATGATGAACTCCTTCAACTTGACCTTATCTGAGAAGCAGTTTATCTGCCCTTCCATTCTAAATGAAAGCTTTGCTGGAGAGAGCAATCTTGGATGTAGGTCCTTGCCTTTCATGACTTTGAATACTTTCCAGCCCCTTCTCACTTTGCTGTGAGCCCTCCCCATGCGCCTGTCTTCGCACCTCCTACCGATCTGGATGAGTGTGTCTTCTTTAACTCCTTGGTTGTCGGACATCCGTGCAACAAAATATTGACAAAATCTATATTTTGTCATTTCTAGCTGTTTTTTTTGTTTTTATATTGTTTTCTTTATTTTGATTGTTCGAGGGGTTACAGTGTGTCTACCTACGCCTCTATCTCGGCTGGAGGTAAGATCTTTTGTTTTCTTTATGTGATGTATTACATTTATTGATATACAAATATTGTACCATCTTCATATCCCTGGGATGAATCCCACTTGGCCATGGTGTATGATCTTTTTAACGTGTTGCTGGATGCGGTTTGCCAGTATTTTGTTGTGGATTTTAGCGTCTATGTTCATCAGTGATATAGGCCTGAAGTTTTCTTTCTTTCTTGTATATTTATGTGGTTTTGGGATTAGGATGATGCTGGCTTCATAAAAAGAGTTTGGGAGTCTTCCATCTTCTTGGTTTTTTTGTAGTAGTCTGTGAAGGATAGGGGTTAGCTCTTCCTTAAATGCTTTGTGGAATTCTCCTGTGAAACCATCTGGTCCAGGGTTTCTGTATGTTGGGAATTTTTTGATACCTGCTTCAGGTTCATCAGGTGTATTGGTTTGTTCAGGCTTTCTGCTTCTTCATTCAGTTTTGGAAGATTATATTTTTCTAGAAACTTGTCCATTTCACCTAGGTTTTCAGATTTCTTGGCATGTAGTTCTTTGTAGTAACTTCTTACAATGCTTTGTATTTCTGTGGAATTAGTTGTAATCGCTCCTCTTTCATTTCTGATTGTGTGTATTTGGGTCCTCTCTTTTTCTTGATGAGTCTGCTTAAAGGCTTATTGATTTTGTTTATCTTTTCAAAGAATCAGCTCCAGGATTTATTGATCCTTAGAATTGTGCTTTCAATCTCTATGTCATTCAATTCTGCTCTGATCTTGGTTATTTCCTTCCTTCTACTTGCTCTGGGCTGTCTTTGTTGTTGTTCCTCAAATTCTTGTAGGCGTAGGGTTAGGTTGTTTATTTGAAATGTTTCTATCTTTTTTAGGTAGGCCTGTATCGCTATGTATGTCCCTCTTAGGACTGCTTTAGCTGTGTCCCATAAGTTTTGGATTGTTGTGAGTTCATTTCATTTGTTTCCAGAACCTGTTTGCTGTCTTCCCTAATCTCATTCTTGACCCATTCATTGTTTAATAGCATGGTCTTCAATCCCTGAGTTTGAGTGTTTTGGGGTTTTTTCCTTGAGGTTGGTTTCTAGTATCCATCCCTTGTGGTTGGAAAACATGCTTGATATGATTTCAATTTTCTTGAATTTGTTGAGTCTTGTTTTGTGTCCTATCATGTGGTCTATCTTTGAAAATATTCCATGGTTGCTTTTGAAAAGAATGTGTGTTTAGCTTCTTCGGGATGAAAGGCTCTCTCTCTCTCTATATATATCAATTAAGTCCATTTCATCTAGGGCTTTGTTCAATGCCGCAATATCTTTGTTGACATTTTGTTTGGAAGATCTCTCCATTTTTGACAGTGGGGTGTTAAAATCCCTTACTATAATTGTGTTGCTGTCAATATCTTTCTTGAAGTCCTCTAAGATTTTCTTGATGTATTTAGGTACTCCTGTCTTGGGTGTTTATATATTTATAATGTTTATGTCTTTTTGGTGGATTTTTCCCTTGAGTATTATGAAGTGACCTTCTGGGTCTCTTTTTATGGTTCTTTTTTTGAAGTCTATTTTGTGTGATATGAGTATTGCTACCCTGGCCTTTTTTCCCTGTCCATATGCTTGGAATATTTGTTTCCAGCCTTTCACTTTCAGTCTGTGTAGGTCTTTTGTTCTGAGGTGGGTCTCTTGTAGGTAGCATATGTGTGGGTCATGCTTTCTTACCATTCAGCTATTCTGTGTCTTTTGATTTGGGCATTTAATCCTTTTACATTTAAGGTTATTATTGATAGGTACTTATTCATTGCCATTTTTTTGTACCTGTGTTCCTCTCTCACTGTTTTTCTTCCTATTCTTAAAGCAGACCCTTTAGTATGTGTTGCATAGCTGGTTTGGTGGAGGTGTGTTCTTTTAGACTTCTTTTGTCTTTAGACTTATTTGGCCTTCCATTTTAATTGAGAGCCTTGCTGGGTAAAGTAGTCTTGGTTGCAGGCCTCTGGTTTTCATTACTTGGAATATTTCTTGCCATTCCCTTCTGGCTTGGAGTATTTCCATTGAGAAGTCAGCTGCTAACCTTATCGGGGCTCCCTTGTATGTTACTTCCTTTTTCTCCCTTGCTGACTTTAAGATTCTGTCTTTGTGTTGGAATTTTGCCATTTTAATTATGATGTCTTGAAGTTATGACTTTGCTATAGTGACTTTGCCATGTCATTATGATGCCTTGAAGTGGGCCTTTTTGGGTTCCTCTTGATTAGGACTCTCTGGTTTCCTGGATTTGTGTGACCTTTTCTCTCATCATATTAGGGGGGTTTTCCATTATTACTTTTTGAAACAGGTTTTCCATCCCTTGCTGTTCTTCCGCTCTTTCTGGTATTCCTGTTATATGTATATTATTACCTTTCATGTTGTCCTGCATTTCCCTTAACCCCTCTTTGTTCTTTCTGAGCCTCTTTTCCTTTTCTTGCTGTATCTGGGTGTTTTTTCCTACTGTGTACTCCAGCTTGCTGATTCATCCTCTGCTTCATCAAGCCTGCTTTTGATTCCTTCTCCTGTGTTCTTCAGTTCAGAAATTGTATTCTTCATTTCCTCTTGTCCCTTGTTGACAGTTTCTATTTCCTTTTTCATGTTTATATAGTTTGCAGTGAGTTGTAGTTTTTCTGTAATTTTTGGTAATTCTCTGTGAGCTCATTGAGCTTTCTGATAACCATTGCTTTGAACTCTATATATGATAGTTGACTTGCCTCCATTTCATTTAGCATTCTTTCTGAGGCTTCCTCCTTTTCTTTCATTTGGGGATTGTTTCTTTGTCTTCCTATTGTTTGTGAGACTCTTCTTGTTACTTTCTCCTTCTTAAATTGATCTGCTCTGATTTCCTTTGTTTCTGTTGTGAACTTCTATGGTAGAAGACCTGTGAGATTCAGTTATACAGTCTCCTTGATCTCCTGAGCTTGCTGGTCTTGGTCTGTCATTTATTTTGGCTCTCTATATGTCTTTGGGTTTTGATCTTTGTTGACTCTTTCTTTGGTGGGTCCTTCCCTTCACCTTGTTAACTGAGGGTTACTCTGTCTACCACATCTTGTATGCTGTTATGCAGGTGTGGACATGTTGTGTTGAAGTTAATTCTTCTGTGTGTATGAGGTTTTGAGTCTTGTCTCTTGCTCTCGTTCAGTTGTTTGATCTGGGTAATTTCTTCACCATTTAGTTGTATTTGCAGGTTGGTGCTGGGTTGAGGTTAGTATGGCTTCCACTCCCTCCTTCACCTTCTTCCGTTATTATCTTTTGGTGGTTCCTTTTTTGTTGGTTTTCCTCTGACAGCAGTATACTGGTATTCACAGCTCCCACCTACTCATGCTTGATGATCACAGTAACAAGTGTCAAAAAAATTCAACTGAGTAAATATGAAGATCTAATTGGCTTATGAAGCAATTCATCAGACTTGGATCCCTTGAATGAATCAGGCAGCATCCCTTTTGGCAAGGAGGGTTCTTTGATTTCTTTTATCAAGAAACTGATAAAAGTTTTCCATGTCTAGATACTACACATCTTCTTTTGATTTCCACCTACTAAAAATACCTTTTGCTATTATCAGTGGTGTTAAATTTTTTTTCAAGTCCCAATTACTCATTGCTGATATGTAGGAAAGCAGTTGTCAGGTTAATCTTGTGTACTACAACCTTTTTATACTTAATTAGTTCCGTAATTTGTTGTTGTTGTTGTTGAGTCTTTTAAATTTTTCCACAAAGACAAGCATGTCATCTGTGAACAAACACAGTTTTATTTCTTTCTTTCCTTCTGTGTACCTTTTTATTTCCTCCTCTTTTTTTTCTTACAATTTTTAGATTTATTTTTAGAGAGGGGGGAAGGGAAGGAAAGGAGAAAGAGTGGGAGAGAGAAACATCAATTGGTTGCATCCGAAATGGGTCCTGACCAGGGACTGAACCTGAAATCTAGGCATGAGCCATGACTGAGAATTAAACTGGCGACCTTTCACTTTGTGGGATAATGCCCAACCAACTGAGCCACACAGGGTAGGGCCCCTCCTCTTGTCTTATTGCATTAGCTACCACTTCCATATGATGTTGAATACTTATCCCTGTTCCTCATCTTGGCATGAAAGTGTCCAGTTTGTCATCATTAAATATGATCTTATCTGTAGAGTTTTTGTAGATACTCCTTTTGAAGCTAAAGAAGTTCTTGATTCCTAGTTCGGGTACAGTTTTTTAAAATTATGTTTGGGTGTTGGATTTTATAAAATGCTTTTCCTGCATGAATTGATATGATTATGTGATTTTTCTTCTTTACTTATTGATGTGGTATATGTAGCATACCTTGATTGATTTTGAAATATTGAACCAGCCTTGCATACCTGGAGTTAGTCCCATTGGTTCATGGTGTATAATTCTCTTTGTACATCATTGGATTCAATTTGCTAATATTTTATTGAGGATTTTTTTGTTTTGGAATTTTCACCTGATGACATGTTCATTGACCTTAGAGAGAGGAGGAGAGGGAGGGAGAAAGGGGGTGGGGTAAGGGGGAGGGGGTGTAGAGAGAGAGAGACATTGATGTAAGAGAGAAACATCAATTGGTTGCCTCCTGTACATGTCCCAACCAGGGGTTGAACCTGCAACTTTTGTGTGTGCCCTTGACCAATAACCAAACCTGCACCCTTTTGATTGATGTACAGGATGATGCTCCAACCAGCTGAGCCACCCAGCCAGAGCTGTTGAGGATTTTTACACAGGAGATATTAGTTTGTAGTTTTCCTTTATTATAATATCTTTATCTGGTTTTGGTATTAGGATAATGCTGGTCTTATAAAATGAAGTAGGAAGTGTTCCATATGCTTTTGTTTGTTTGATTTTTGGAAGAGATTATGGAGATTATTTTCATGTGTTCCTTAACATTTAGTAGAATTCACCATTGAAACCATCTATACCTGGTGTTTTCTTCTTATTCTTTTTGGCAGGTAATTAATTGATTCAGTTTTTAAACTAGATAAGGCTTATTCAAAAGGTTTATTTCTCCTCGTATGAGTTTTGGTAATTTGTGTCTTTCAAGGATTTGGTCTATTTCATGTAAGTTATTAAATTTGTTGGCATAGAGTTGCTGATAGTATTTCTCTTTTTTCCTAATTTATTGATTTTGGAGGGAAAGAAACATCAATTTGTTGTTCTACTTGTTTAGGTATTCATTGGTTCTTTTATGTGCCTTGACTGGGGATCAAACCCACAGCCTTGGCTTTATGGGGACAATGCTTTAACCAACTGAGCTACTCCACCTGGGCCTTTCATAGTATTTCTTTATTATCCTTTTATTATTAGTAGTGATGACCCCCTTCCTTAATTTCTGATATTGGCAATTGGAACTCCTCTCCAATTTTTTATATTAGCTTATATAGAGGTTTATCAATTTAATTGATCTTTTCAAAGAAATAGCTTTTGATTATTTTTTCTTTATATTTTTATTAATTTTTCTTTATATTTTTGTTTTCAATTTTGTTGATTCTTTTCAATTCTTACGATTTTCCTTCTGCTTTCTTTAGTATTAAATTACTTTTTTTGTATAATTTTCTGTAGGAGAAACTTATATTACTGATTTTTAGTTCCTCTTTATACATCTATTGCTATAAAATTTGCCTCTAAGCACTGCTTTTGTTGAGTCACATATATTTTTCTAAGTTACATTTTCATTTTTATTAAGTTCAGATATTTAAAAGCTCTTCTTGAGACTTCTTTGACCCAGGTGTTATTTGGAAGTGTGATTAATCTGCATATATTTGGGGATTTTCCAGTGATCTTTCTGTTACTGATTTCCAGTTTAATTCCATGAGAACATACTTGATGCTCAAATTGTCTCAGATTTGGCCAGTGAAAGCCCCTTCAAGTTGCCTTCTGTGTCTTTTGGACATGTCTCCTTTATTCTTTATACTTTCTGGTACAATAAAAGAATCCAAGTTCATCTTGTACTTTTTCTGCTGCAGCTTTTGAACATTTTTCCAAGGAGCACTGGGTCCTCCAATAAGGCATGTTACTTATTTATTTTTAAATTAATTTATTTATTTTTAGAGAGAGAGGAGAGGAGAAAGAGAGGGAGAAACATATTGATATGTGAGAGAAACATTGATCAGTTGCTTCTTGTACTCTCCCAGCAGGTAACCTGGGCCACAACCTTGACTGGAATCGAACTGGTAACCTTTTGGTTTCCAGCATGAAGCCCAAACCACTGAGCCACACCAGTCAGGACATAAGGAATGGTATTTAAAAGTCAAAATCTTGGAGCAAGTTGTGCTCACTGGTAACAGGGTGCTTGCTTGGTCCTCTCAGTGGACAGAGAGCTAGGGACTATATGTCTGTATGTATATATGTATGCATACATGTGCTTACGTATTTATACACGGACATATTCATTGACATGTTATCTATTTTTCTTTTTATACAGATCTACTGTATAAAAATGAATTAACCTCTAATTAGGTCCAGTATGTAACCGCTATCTTAATACCACAATGTTCCTTCTAGTTTCTTTCCATATTTGCAGCTCATTTCTTTTTTTCCAACACTGAGAAACCTGACTGCTGTTATTCTTAATATATTCACTTATCTGATTAATCCTTCTGTTGCTACCACTGTTTCCTCCCTGGTGGGCACCTTCCTCATGTTGTTTAGGCTCCAACTGCCCATACACCTCATGCCCTACAACAGTCTTGATCTGTCCCCTTTTAATGACTTTAAAAGGAGGAAAGGAAAAAAAGGAGGAAAGGGTGTATGGGTTTGTGTAACAATTATACCTTAGGCTGCTTAGCTTTTGCCTTTTTTTGGTTTGCTTCTGAATTATAGATGATTGAGGGGTTTTAAAAGCCATCTGCTGGATAAAGGGGATGCTACTTTAATACAAAATCTGAGCAAGTTAGCTGCTTGGCTGGGTAAGGCTCAAAGGTGCCCTTTCTTTTCTTTCTTTTGAAGGTCGCCTGGTAGGTGCTCTGGACACAATGCTGGATTCCAGTGCACGGGTGGCTCCATTTCGAATTCTGCTTCAAGTTCCTGGGTCCCAGGTTTATTCTCCCATAGCATGTGGTGAGTTCCTGAGTGGATCAGATGTTTACTGGGCTATAGCCATGGGTGAGTTTTGTTCCAGTTGGAATCTTCAAACCTTAAGATCTGAGCATGCATGCTAGTGAAGCTTGAAGGTAACTCCTTCTAGAGCCTCATCTGCTCTTTTGAACTCTTTTTTTTTTTAAACTATCAAAAGTACATAAATACAATAAGCTTGGACAACTTGCCTGGGGCATGTCAGGCTTTTGAGTGGTATGTTGTTCCAGGCTGCTGTATATTGTTGACTATGAATCGAGCTATTTGCTTCTTAATCTTGTGTCTATCATAAACATGTTCCTAGGTGCATACATCTATTGTGATGGGGGGAATATCAGAGGGCTGTATCTGACATGGGGCAGCCCACACTCCCTTGTTCCACACATGCACTGAATCATTGGCTGCTGGGCACCATGGTAATTTAGGTATTACCTTCTCATCCTATCCATCTGGGGTCAGTCCCTCCTGCAGGCATCCACCAGTGCTCCCTGTCACCATTCAAGTGCCTCAGGAGCCAGGAATTCTCATCTGAAAAGCCCCTTTTATTAAAAACCAAAACCAAGAGTTATCTTTTAAATTACACAAATAGTAAGTGTTCACTTTCCAGAAATTAAAAATTAGGTAAGATAAAAGGAAAAACAAATAATCTGTAATCCTTTATCCATTGCGAATCACTCTTCTGTCTACATCTCTGCATATACATAGAGTTTCTTTGGTTTTGCTTTTTCTTTTAACGTACTGCTAGCTACCGTAGACTTGCATTATCACCTCACATACTTTTACAATGTTGGATTCTTTTTTCAGGGAAAAACACAGAAAAGTAAAAAGAGGATATTAACATCTATATACACCATCCAATACTAACTGCTGTTAACATCTCAGCATGTTTCTTTTCTAGTCCTTCTTGTTTTGTTTTTTTTTAAATTAAGACAAACCGGTTTGTATGTGCATAAAATGACAAAAATGGTGCATGTTCACTATAAAGACATCAATTAACATTGAAAGGCACAAAGCAGAAATGATCCCTGGTTCTACATCCTAGCCATTCCAGGTGACCTCTGGTCACACTGGGCTCACATCATTTCGGACAGTTTTATAATGCATTTAGACAGTACGAGGATAGCTATGGAGAAGAAGTGCCTTTATAAAAATGCAGCTTGTCTGATAGTGCTATTTTCTCATAAAAGTATTAAGTTTTACTTGATTTCAAAAAAAGAAAAGCTGCAGTGAAACTAAAGAAATGTTAACTTCAAATAAAGGTTTAACACAAGAGAACTTATTTTCTAAAAAGGTTCACTTAAGGGAGAGATTTTTGAAAGCATAACAAGGTTAGAATTGTGGCTTTTTAAAAGAATGTTTCAGTGTTGGCAATGTTCACCGACTCCCTATCCAAAGGACAAGGAAGCCAGCATTCTTCTTCCCCCTGCTTCTCTAATTTCTTATTTTGAAAAGTTCCATTATTAATTTTGTGTTGTAATTCCATTCTGTTCTGAACTATACTTTTCCATCATTGTTTGACTCAGTTTTTTATTTAAATTAAATGAATGCTTTCACTCAGATATCTTTTATATAGGCTCATCTCTTCATTGGCTGGATTCTTGTTGTCTTCCTCCAATAATAATTCATATTTGCAAATGTTTGTCCCTTGATTTTGAACTTGGATGACACCTTGGCTGGCTATGATGGTCTCTGGCCATAAATTAGAGCTTGGTGGCTGTCGCTCTGGTGTCTTTCAGTATTTAACATGGCAGTGGGAAAAACCTCAGGTTAATCAATTTTATTCCCCCCTTTTGGGTTATGTGCTTATTGTTGAAGTTTAGTAACATGGTTACAATTTGTTACTTCCTTGAGCACGTTGTGTTAAATTTTTCTGGAACTTGATGTGCTTGTTCAATATGCAAATTTGTTTATTTATTTCAGAAATTTTTCTTATATGATTCTGTGTATATATTATATTTTTAAGTGCATATTCCATTTATTGTATTCACCACATCAAGAGTACTTTATGTTGTGATCTCACCTATGAGTAGAACCTAATCAACAAAACAAACAAGGAAGCAAAATATAACCAGATACATTGAAATTAAGAAAAATCTGACAGTAACCAGAGGGGATTTGAAAGGGGATAATGGGGGGATGGGGGAAGGATTTTCAGGAACATCTATAAAGGACACATGGACAAAACCAAAGCTGGGTAGGATCAGGGGTGGGCAGTGGGATGGCTGGGGTGGGGGAAGTGGTAGGGGGAAAATGGAGACAACTATACTTGAACAACAATAAAAAAGTTAAATAAAATCTTTAAAAAAGAATACTTTATGTTGGATAGATTTGGTCTACTTTTCATTTCTTGTTGATTTTCTTTATCTGTCTTTTTCAGTTGCACTCTCTATGCTGTTCATAACTCTTTCCTCTAAGTTAATTACTCAGTTTTCAGATGTATGTTCCACACTTCGCTGGTTTGAACTTATTATTAATTTTGTTGTCATGTTGTCTTGATCCTCTATTCATTTCCTTAGGTCTCTAATCTCCTTTCTCATCTCTGTTATTTCACCCTCTTACCTCTTAGCTCATTTTATTCATGTTCTTATATTGTTTGAGAGCACAAAACATTTGTGAGAATTTCCTGTGCTTGCTTGAGTGTTCCATTTTCTTCTGGGACAGAATCTCTTGAATACCTTGTTCTCATTTGTTCTTCTGTTGCTGTTCAGTGTTTTGCTTGGAGCACTGTGTGTTTCTCTTCATCTTGGACATGCTTGGATATTGTTACCTCAGAACCAACCCTATGTTATTTGCACTAACATAGTGAATGTGACCTCTTAACTTGTGTTTTGGGGACGGAAAAGAGGACTGGTGTGCTGTTGGACTGGACATGGGATATTGAGGGGGTAAGACCCTGTTTTTTCTCCCATTTCTCCCCTATTTCTCTCTTCTCACTCTGCCCAGGCAAAAGAGTTGGTCTTGCTCTGAACTTGAGGCTTTTGTTGGGGATACTTGGATTTTCGTCTCCTCACTAGATTGGCTTCTGGGGAGTCAGCAGTGTTGGGACTCTTCTTAGTTGCTGAGTCCTTGTAGCCTAGGACATGTACAGTAGCTCCCCTGGGCTCCTGGAGCACCTTAAAACCACAGTGACACAATGTAGTTCTCAATGGCTACATAGTATCCACCCTTATAGCTATAGCCTAATTTGCTCAACCAGTCCTTTATTAGCTACTTAATTGTTTCTGATATTTAAAGTACTTCAAAACCTTAAATGAACATCCAAACACTTAAATATTCCAGGATACTTGTAGTCCCCAACATTTGTATATTTGAAATGTTTGATGCCTACCCCATGGCACCCAAGCGCTTGGTGTCAGGATTATTTGGTTAATGTGAGGTGGACTCTCCTTCCCTCTGACTTTCTAGGACTGTGTGGAATACGGATAGCAATCCAGAAATGGACATGTGCAGATGGAACAAGGATTAGGAAAACAAGACATGGCAGGAACCTTGAAAAGCACATAATAAGGAATTTGCTGCATCATAGGGAATATATTTTGAAATACATATATCTCCAAATTACCTGCCCTAAAGTTTGCAGCAATTTGTACTACTCTCCATGGCAGGTCTGTAGAAACTTTACTTTCTTCTGTCATCTGGCCCATGTAAGATCCCCTGAGTAGGCGATTACTCTTGTCAGTGAAGCTTTTCCTGGGTTAAGGAAAAGAGAATGATGAGGGTATTTGTGTCCAGGGTTTGTGGTATTGGTTTAGGGACTTAGGTCTGTTTTGGGAGTTACTTGGGCATCTGGCCTTGTGTTATTGACTCACTATACTTAATATTTTATTGTCTTGAGCATTGAGAAAGGATCCCTGGCCAGGGTTTCAAGTCTCGGATAAAGCAAAATGAGGACGGTAGGAAGGGCCTGGATGGCTCAGGATGTGGGTGGCAACAGGACTGGCCTGTGAGATTGATTTATGTTTTCATTGGATTTTGGCTACGTGCATGGCAGTGGGAGGAGACACAGGAGAGCATTGAAGAGAACTTTGTTTTTTCTTTTGTTTCTTTTTAAGCAGAAGTGGAGGAGGTAGGTAGATAATTTTATGGGTGAACAATATTAGTATTTGGCAACAGAGATCTGCGGATGACTGTGATTAGAAGTAGATAAGGGATAAGTTACTGTTATAATTATTTTTTAACTCATGTAGACCAAAGACTCCCAGGCTTTATAAGCATTGCTGGCTTCAGCGCTTACACATATTGTGAGAGAGTAGCTGTGAGTTGCTGGGAAGGATGTGGACAGAGTAGTGTGCCCTGTCATTCTGGTCAGAGCCTAGATATTCCCCTCAGAGAGACTTCCCTAAGACCCTGCCAGCTGCTTCCTCTGTTCTGGCACTGAAGTCTCTCCAGTATGTATCACTACTATCATTTCCTTTTTATTTTTTGCTTGTTTCCCTACTGAAAATAAAAATTTTCTAAGTCATGTTTGCCACTGATGCTTTAGTGTTGAGGACAGAGCCTGGCATTCAGTAAAGAGTAGAGGAATGGATGAGTGGTGAGGTATGGAAAAAAAGTTAAGAGGCTTGGTGGTCAAGATTCCTTTTAAAAAAATTATTGATTTTAGAGAGGGGGAAGGGAGGGAAGAGAGAGAGAAGAGGAGAGGAGAGAGGAGGAGAGGAGGAGAGGAGAGGAGAGGAGAGGGAAGGAGAGGGAAGGAGAAAGAGAAAGAGAGAAAGAAATAGATTCATTGGTTGATTCTTGTATGTGCCCTGACTGGGGATTGAACCTAAAATCTTGGTTTGTGGGGACAACACTCTAACCAACTGAGCTACCCAGCCAGGGCCATCAAGACTCCTTCCTGAATGTAATGAGAGGAGGTGTTACATGGAATCACAGAGAAGTCTTTTTGGGTCCTTTCTGAAAAGTCAGGGTAGGGATATTCCAGAGCTGGGTGAGGGCCTGGGTCTGGAGCTTTGTAATGAGCCATCAGGACCATTGAGCAGTAGAAAAACTTGCAAAGTGGGGATCTTGCTTTCTTTTTTCTTTTTAAGTATTTTTGTTGTGGTAAAATATACATAACATAAAACTTACCATTTTAACCATTTTTAAGTATACAAATCAGTGGCATTAAGCACATTCACATTGTGGTGCAACCATCATCACCATCCATCCACAGATCATTTTCATCTTCCCAAGCTGAAACTCTGTGCCCATTAAATGCTAACTCTCCATTCCTCCCTCCCTCCAGCTCCTGGAAACCACCATTCTACTTCCCTTCTTTATGCATTTGACTACTTTAGGAACTCATGTAAGTGGAATCACATAGTATTTATCTTTTTGTGACTTGCTTATTTCACTTAACATAATATCCTAAAGTTTCATAACCTGTGTCAGAATTTCTTTCCTTTTTAAGGCTGAATAATATTCCATTGCATGTTGGCTTTCTTTTTGAAACAGATCTACATTGATTACCACAGAAGTAGATTGGCACACATGGTGTATAGAAGTAGGATGGTGATTCCCAGGAGCCAGTTCCAGAGTGGGCCAGGAGAGGAGGGAGGAACCAGGCAGATGTTAGAAGGCCAGGACTTCAGCTTGTGGGTGGGTTGGCCTTTGGCTTTTGACTGAATTGATGCCTAAGCTGTGAAGAACTTTTTGGGGCCCTGAAAGAACAAGGAGACTTTGCTGCCTTGTCTCTGTGTCACATGGTCTCAGTCTGTGCTTTGTCCTGCAGTTGAGAAGTCCAGGCTGTGAGATGTTTATTATGCCCTGTTCCTCTTGGTAGGTGATTCTCAGTGTTACCACTGTGTTATTGACACACACATTTTATTCTTTTGAACATTAGTTAGTTGTTGTCTTTGCCTGATTTTTAGAAAGGGGAAAAGCCCAGGCAGGACTCTGGATTATCTACTGAAGTCATTACCAGAGTTAAATTGATTATGTAATAATTTGACCTTTTAATGTCGATATGTGGGGTGAATTGTCTTTTTTGTTTACTAAAAGAGGACTTGACTGCCATGTTTAGAGGCAGCCAGAGTCGTATCCTACCAAGAACAGGGCCAAAATTGCAGAAGCTTTATGAAAAACTCATCAAACCCTTGTGCAGATTACTTTTAAATAGCACTCATGTCTTTACAGGTATGAGTTTGGACTCCAGAACACTGAGTAGTTTTGAGATTCTGTTTATGGCAGCATAAGTCAAAGTAGTACTGTTTCTAGCAAGGCCTGTTTCATGGTCTTGAGTGAAATGAGGGAGAGAGGGAAAACAGAAAAAGAAGCAGCCACATGGCAGCAGGTTAAGTGACGCCGCTGAGATTCCATCAGCAGAGGGCAGAGTGTTTCAAGCATACCAGGGGGAGATACCCACATGACCAGTCAAAGCCAGATCTGTATCTTGGAGATGGTATGTATGTAATTTGAAAAGACTTAGTTAGTATTTTATTTTTTATTTTTATTTGTTTATTCTAATCTGAGGACATGCCTAATGATTTAGAGAGAGGGACAGAAGGAGGGAGGGAGGAAGGGAGAGGGAGGGGGGAGAGAGACAGAGAGAGAGAAAGAAACATCGATCAGTTGCTTTTTACATGAGCTCCAACTGAGGACCAAACCTGCAACGCAGTTAAGTGTTCTGACCAAGAATCAAACCCACTCCAAGACAACACTCACCCAACTGAGCCACACTGGCCAGGGCAAAAGTTAGTTTGAAATTTCAAGGATTTTTAAAAGAAGCTCTGATATTATTGCTAATCAAAATGTGGCATATGTTTTAAGAAATTGAGAATCACAAATTGTGCTTTCTAGTTTAAAAACTAAAAACTTTCCCACTAAGATCAGGAACAAGACAAGGTTGTCCACTTTCACCACTTCTATTCAACATAGTATTGGAAGGCTTAACCATAGCAATCAGTGAAGAAAAGGAAATAAAAGGCATCCAAATTGGAAAAGAGGAAGCAAAACTCTCATTGTTTGCAGATGACATGATAGTGCACATAGAAAATCCCATAGATGCCACCAAAAACCTACTCGACTTAATAAATGAATTTGGCAAGCCAGCGTGACACAGAGTCAATATTCAGAAATCAAAGGCATTTTTGTATACTGACAATAAGATATCAGAAACAGAAATCAGGAAAAAAAATCCTATTTGATATAGGAATAAGAAAAATAAAGTACCTAGGAAGAAACCTAACCAAGGAGGTAAAAGATTTGTACTCAGAAAACTACACAACATTGAAGAAAGAAATCAAGGAAGACACAAACAACTGGAAACATATACCATGTTCATGGATCGGAAGAATTAACATCATCAAAATGTCCATACTACTCAAAGCAATTTACAGACTCAATGCAATACCTTTTAAAGTACCGATGGCATATTTCACAGATATAAAACAAACACTTCAAAAATTTATATGGAGCCATAAATGACCCCAAATAGCCACAGCAATTTTGAGAAAGAAGAGCAAAGTAGGAGGGATCACAATACCTGATACCAAACTGTATTACAAAGCCACTATAATCAAAACAACCTGGTACTGGCATAAGAACAGACATGTGGACCAATTGAACAGAACAGAGAGCCCAGAAATAAACCCAAGTCTCTACGGTCAATTAATATCTGACGAAGGGGACTGCAGCATAAATTAGAGGAAAAATAGCCTCTTCAGCAAGTTGGGAGATCTGGACAGCCACATGCAAAAAAAAATGAAACTCAAGCACCAACTTACACCATACACAAAAATAAATTCAAGGTGGATAAAAGACTTAAATATAAGTTGTGATACCATAAAAGTCCTAGAGGAGAATATTGGCAGGGAAATCTCAGGTATTCCACGCAGCAATATTTTCACTGATATGTCCCCTAGAGCAAGGGACATAAAGGAAAGAATAAATAGATGGTATCTCATCAAAATAAAAAGCTTCTGCACAGATAAAGAAAACAGTATTAAAATGAAAATAAAACCAACTCAGTGGGAAACGTATATGCCAATGATACCTCAGACAAGGGTTTAATCTCTAAAATATATAAAGAACTCACACTACTTCACTCCAGGAAGACAAAAAAAAAAAAAAAAAACAATTAAAAAATGGGCAAACGACTTCAACAGACACTTCTCCAAGGAGGACATGCAGAGGGTCCAGAGACATATGACAAGATGCTCAATATCACTAGCCATCAGAGAGATGCAAATTAAAACCACAATGAAATACCACCTCACACTGGTCAGAATGGCCATCATAAACAAATCAACAAACAAGTGTTGGAGAGGTTGAGGGGAAAATAGAACCCTAGTGCTCTGTTGGTGGGAATGCAGACTGGTACAGCCACTATGGAAAACTGTATGCAATTTCCTCAGAAAACTAAAAATAGAACTATCTTTTGACCCAGTAATTCCACTGCTAGGATTATATCCTAAGAACCCTGAAACACCAATCCAAAAGAACCTATGCACCCCAGTGTTCATAGCAGCATAATTTACAATAGCCAAGTGCTGGAAGCAACCCAGGTGCCCATCAGTGAACGAATGGATCAAAAAAACTATGGTGCATTTACACAATAGAATTCTACACAGCAGAAAGAAAGAAGGAGCTCCTACCCTTTGCAATAGCATGGATACAACTGGAGAGCATTATGCTAAGTGAAATAAGCCAGGTGGTGAGGGACAAGTGCCATATGATCTCACCTTTAACTGGAATCTAATCAACAAAATGAACAAGCAAGTAAAATATAACCAGAGACACTGAAATTGAGATCAGGCTGACAGTGACCAGAGGGAAGAGGAGAGGGGATAATGAGGGGAAAAGGGTGAAGGGTTTACAGAAACAATTATAAAGGACACATGGATAATAACAAGGGGGCATGGAAATGGGAGGGAGGGGAGGTTTTGGGTGGTGGGAGGGCTGGGGTGGTGGGGAGGGTGGGGGGAAGCAGGTAACTGTACTCGAACAACAGTAAAATAATAAAGAAGTACTTTTATATATACTCTTTGTTGTGGACACTGGCCAGCAGCATCCACGTCATTATGGATGAAATAAAACATACACAGAGACTTCTGAGTCTGGTGGAGGAATAAGGAGGACAGCATGGCTTTTCCCTCAAGAGGAGCAAAAGCTACAGCCTCCACCATGACAGGCTTTTATTCTAATCCTATCTCCTCACATTACAAGAAGGTTCTTCCTCCCTATCCGAGTTACAACAAAGGAGGCAATGCCCCTCATTACATCACAGAAGAAAGACATTATCAAATGAATAGGCAGCCAGTTACACTGGGCCTGCAAGGTACTTGCAGGGTGAGGGGGTTTCAGCAAAGAGCAAGTATCAAAACAGCCTAAGTATATTGCAAATCTGATTACCCACAAAAGAACCTATCTGTGGGCATGGGTCCTGTGCATCTCCTAGTGGGAGCTTGGCCCTCGCCAGGCCGAAGGGTCTGCCACACTCTTCATTTGATCCTCTCAACAATGTATTAGCAGGTATAATTACTGACTTTGGAGAGTGAAGAAGGAAGGTACAGGTTGCTTAGTGACTTTCCAGTGTCACATCCTGTGTCGGGGTACCTACCTCCCTGGTGGCCTAGGTGCACATTCTTACAGAACGTTCTCTCAGAGTGTTCTTTCTGATGTGCTTTCATCTCTTACCTCTGCCCTTGACCATGGCTGGAGCTTTAGTTTCTTGTATTCCACATCACTGTTTGCTTTGTTTTTGGAAAGTAAATTTTATTATGGGAGGAAATGTTCCAGCATGGATCAGATTAATGTCTTGGTAAACTTTGTGCCAGGGCAACAAAGGAAGTGACCGCCAGATCTTTTTTCAAGAATAGAACTCACTGTGCATTTTAAGGAAAATGACTGCACATTCTGAGGTCACTCACTATGAGGCATCATACTTGTTTTTAGTTACTTGGGATTTCCTTAGAACAACACTGGCTGGCATTTTCTGTGGGATATGCACTTGGAAATGGCTGAGGGGTGCCATGGCTAGTGTTTCTTTTCTATCTGGGAGTTCTGTTACCAGGCTCTTTACTTTTTAAAATTAAGTAATTTTGCTTATGCTCAAATAATTAAAACTATTTGAAGACAGTCTTCCATTGGGGCTTACTTACAGTTATTTTAAAAGCAGATGAATTTTGAGTATAATTTTAGTAAATTTGGAGGCCAAAAATCATATTTTAAAAAGCTGCTTTTAAACCAGGGGGATATTTGCAGACCCTGTAATCTGTGTGAATTTTTCCTGTTGCAACAGTCTCTTTATTGCAATAGTCCATTTTTTCTTTCTGGCAATAATTCTTTTGTATAAATCTCTCCTTACTTAAATCCAGATTTGTTTTTCTTTTATTTGACATACTTCAGAATAACTATGGCCTACACAAAATTTTATAAAAGTTTTTTTAGCCGGAATCAAACTTCTCTAGTATGTATCTTATAGGTCACCTAACTTCTGCATGGACATGGCATGTTTGATAAAGAAACCATCTGCAGGGAATCTGAGCAGTTTGATTCCTTTTACTTTATTAGATGAGAAGTAATGGACCAAGGCATATGGGTATCAAAAATGACTTTCATAAATGACTTTTTATTAGATGATTCCTTTATAATGATCAAAAAAGAAAGCTGAGTATGAGGGAAGCATTCTGACTCGCTGTTTTGTCTGGAGTGTGCCTTTCCCCCAGGTTTTGCTGGTCTGAATGGAAGCCAGCTAACTTCCAGACATTCGAGAGGGCTCTCTTCAAAGCTTGCTCTTTCTCTGGCTTCTCTCAGATGAGTCTAGAACCTTATATATCCACATTGCTTGGGGCTGGGAGTCATTCTGATTTAAAAAATAAGGAAATGCAGGGAGTGTGAAATTCTTGGCCTTTTTTCTTGCTCTGCTTTCACTTCAGATTTTACAGAGTATTTCATCTAGGTGGAGATCAGTGATCCAAGTTAATGCCTTTCTTTTTTTTAAGGAGGGGTTTTAAATTCTTCTTTAAAAATATATTTTATTGATTATGCTATTATAGTTGTCCATTTTTTTTCTCCCTTTTATTTCCCTCTGCCTTGCACCCTCCCTCCTACCAGCATTCTGTCTGTCCCCCTTAGTTCATGTCCATGGGCCGTACATATAAGTTCTTTGGCTTCTCCATTTCCTATAATCTTCTTAACCTCCCCCTGTCTATTTTGTGCTTACCATTTATGCTTCTTATTCCCTATACCTTCCCCCCTCTCTTCCCCCTTCCCTTCCCCAGTGATAACCCTCCATGTGATCTCCATTTCTGTGATTCTATTCCTGTTGTACTTGTTTGCTTAGTTTGTTTTCTTTTTGTTTTTTGTAGGTTCAGTTGTTGATAGTTGAGTTTTTTGTCTTTTCACTGTTTATATTTTTGATCATCCTTTTCTTAGATAAGTCCCTTTAACATTTCATATGATAAGGGCTTGGTGATAATGAACTCCTTTAACTTTAACTCATTTAGGAAGCACTTTATCTGCCCTTCCATTCTAAATTATAGCTTTGCTGTATGGACTAATTTTGGATATATGTCTTTCCTTTCATGGCTTTGAATTGTTCTAGTCAGTATTTAACAAGAACCACACACTCATTTGGTTATTATGTTTCTTTTAGTCAACCGTCTTCCTACCTCCTTCCCACCTCAATTTCCCCAAATCATTGACTTGGTGAAGAAATTTGGGTCAGTTTTTATGTAGAATGTTCAAATGTTATGCTCCTCTGTTTCCTTCCTCAAGGTATCACTGAACTCACTTCTCAGTCTTTCATATTTCCTGAAAACCAGAAGGTGTTTAAAAAGGTTCAGTTAAATTCAGGCTCAACTTTTTAAAAACAGGAATACATAATTGGTGGTTTCACATCTTTTATGCTGCATCCTCTCAGGAGTTACCTGTTATGTGGGGTCTTACTCTTAGTGATGCTTAGGCTAGTTAATGAATTCAGGTGATGGTTTCCATTGCAGTTTTTGTTAGCCTTTCGTCTAGTGGGTCTACCCATTATGATCATTACTTGAATTAATTTCTTCTTATGTATCACAAAATGATTATTTTTTAAAAATCTTCACTTGAGTATATGTTTAGTGATTTCAGACAGACAGAGAGACACACAGAGACAGAGAGACAGACAGAGACAGAGACAGAGATACACACAGAGAGAGAGAGAGAGAGAGAGAGAGAAAGAATATGAGATGTGAGGCCAGGGATCAAATCTGCAGCCTAGGTATGTTCCCTGACTGGAATTGAACCTACAACCTTTTGATGTCTGGGGCAATGCTCCAACCAACAGAGCCACCCAGCCAGGGCACAAAATGGTGATTTTTTAATATTATCAGTCCTTTTTATAACTGTCAGCTTATTACACTAGGGCTCTTTGGTCACCCTGAGACACGGTACATTCAGAACAGGTAGGAAAAGAGTGCTCACTTTGGCCCTCCAGTGCCTATTTTTAGTGTAAGGAATTGGTGCCCTACTTATGTCCAGTGGTGACAAGTGAATTCTTATTTGTTTTAGCTTTCTTTCTTTTCCTCTTTCCTTCCTTCTTCATGCTCCACTTTTCCTATCATTTTAAAGTTAATGTTCCCATTCCCAACATCTTACTATGCAAATTTCAAACATGCAGAAAAGTTGAAAGGATTGTACAGTGAACACTATTAGCCATATATTCAGTATGTTTTTGTAACATTTTGATATTTGGATTGTACCATCTTCTGCCCACTGGAATCCTTTCCTGTGGCTTCTGTGACTTTATCTTACTCCCATTCATCTTTGAGTGTTTCTGTGCTCTCTGGCCAGAGATATGTTAAATGCATGTCTTGTATATTTCCTGCCCCCTGTCTGGAATTGGCCATTTATTAAAGTATTCCTGGTTCCTTTTAGTGGGGAATGATATTTAGGGACCACAGTCTGGGGTATAGGGTTGGTTGCTCATTGTTATAACAATGGCTGTCATGCTTCTAAGGCTTCTCAGGTAAGTATGAGCTAAGAAGTATGTGTTATGAAAAAGAATGGTAAGTCATGAATTCATACTTTTGAATTCTGCTGTAAAAGTACATAGTTATAAGTTTACTTTGATTTTATATTTTTCTTTTTTATTCATTGAAAATCTTGGTTTCTAACAATATTTACATAATTATTATTTCTCATACATACATCCATACCCCCAAACATATTGTTTCTAGATAATACCAACATTACTATTAACAATAAGACAGTACTGGATGAAATTTAAGTTTTTGCAGCTTTATTTGGTCTTAGAATATATGTAGCTATGGATATACAGTCAAAATACTGTTTAAAATAGTATTTTCTCTGTGTAATTACAGACATATTTTGTTTCATTGCATATTACTCTATTGCACTTCGCAGATGCTGTGTTTATTTTGTTTCTTTTTTTTTTTTTTAACAAATTGAAGGTTTGTGGCAACCCTGCACTGAACAAGTCTATCAGCACCATTTTTCCAATAGCATTTGCTTAACTTTGTGCCTCTGTGTTACATTTTGGTAAATCTTGCAATATTTCAAACTTTTTCATTTGTTATATGAGATGGGACTGAATCGTGACTCTCATAAAATTCATATATAGAAGCCCTAATCCCCGATTTGATGGTGTTTGGAGGTGGGAATTTTGGGAGGTATTGGATGAGGTCATGAAGGTGTGGCCCCATGATGGGTTTGGTGTCCAACAAGACTAGGAAGAGATACCACAGATCCTTCTTTCTCTCTGCCATGTGTGGACACAGTGAGAAAGCCAGCAAGGGGTCCTCACCAGGAACCTAATCTACCAACATCTTGATCTTGGACTCCTAGCCTTCAGAGCTGTAAATACCTGTTGTTTAAGAACTCAGTCTGTGATAATTTTGTTATAGCAGCCCAAGCTGGCTAGGAGACTGATCAGGTGCTTCTGGTACAGGGCCTGGGATTCTTGAACCTGTAAATAGAGATATTGTGGGAGAGAGTCATGGAGCTGGCTCTCCAGGATGGATGAAAAGACAGGCTTTAGTGGTGACTGAAGGACATTGTTTTGGCAATGCCATGCCTAAAACTTGTGAGAATACAAGAAAATAAATACCATTGTTTTAAACTCTCATTTTTCCTTATGGAGTGTTCTTAGATTCTTCTGTTTATTCTTTCCCAAATTGCCCATTCAGAACAGTTCTAATACAGATATTCTTGCTACTCCCTGATCCCAAATCTACAAGTCCCAAGTGAGTTCTGTGGCCTTTTTATGCTGGGGTATTTATAAGATTCGTACATGCATTTATATTGTAGGTAGAGGAAGGTTGCCATTAACTCAGGGAAAGTTCAGTGTTGAGTACCTTTTTGTGTTAGTGGTATGTGGTCCTGTGGGCCATCATGCCTCTCACATTGGTAAAATGCTTCTGCACTATGGTTTGTACGCTAGCCCATCATTTCTCTGAGGTTAAGATATCTCTTGCTTCCCATTTTGGAAATCTGGTCCTAATTGTGTATCTCTTTTTACACTAGACATGTTTGATGCATGTGCACATTTTCTTGTCTGGTGCTATGTTTGCTTCAAGTCTGTGGACTTCACTGAGTACTTGCTATGTGCCAGGTCCTCACAAGGAGCTGGCACAGTTCCAATCCCAGGTGCCCATTGTCTAGGGAGAGGACGTGGAGGCCCTTTGTGAAGGAACCTAGACAACTAACACAACTAAGCTTTTTGGTAACAGTGTTGCTTAATGCTTCAAAAATAGGATGATTTTTTGTTGTTGATGCCTTTGAAAGAAATTAACTTACTTTTATGCACTTTGATGTTTTTGTTTTAACATGTACTATGAAACCTCTTTTGACATAAGTTTTTAAGGGATATTGTCATAAGAGATGTGGAGTGCATACAAAATTGTAAACCTGGAGATTGTGTTCAATGAGGCCTATTACAAGTGGCAGTGCTCTCAGGTAACCAACAGAACCTTCTCAAGAGGGGCTTCCTCTGTGAACCTGGGCTGAAGTTCCTCTTGGGGCCTCTCATGTGAAATGGTTGAATGAGACAGTTGAGAATTGCGCTACTGCTTGGGGCTTGTATCCCACGCAATAGCTGTATAATTATAAATATTTTTGTCATTTGGAGTTCATAGGAATTCTGTGTGTTAAGGAGGTAGGACATCTACAGACCAGTCCCAATGGTAACTGATTGGTTGGCTGGTCCATCTGTGTGGCTTTGGGACAAGTGTTCACAAATCCAAGTTCACAATCACAAAGACAACTGTGCCTCCGGTGGAGGGTGCCTTTATTGTCAGCTGACAAACTGTGGTCCAGGTTGTGAGAAACCAGGATGTTTTAATACTGTAAGCATAGGACTCATGCTATTTGGAAAACAAAAATTCATATTCTGGGAACTATTTTGTCTTTTAATCCCTGTATCTTTTTCTGTCATAACCCAGGTGCAACGTTAGAGGAGATAACCCAGCACTGGGACTGGCTGGAACAGAACCTCCTCCATACCTTGTCCGTCTTTGATAACAAAGAGGATATTGCTAGTTTCGTCAAAGGGAAGGTAAAGGTAGGTGTTTTTGATTGTAACATTTCTCCTCATTTTCTTATCTTTCTTATAACTTCCTTATAACATTTTGAACATTGAAGCATTTTTAATGCTATTCTTTCTCCACTATAACTGAACACAAAATCAAATGAGTTCCACTTGTTACCCTTTCAACTTTGCAGAGTCAGTTCAGCAAAATACACCTAAAATTCAAAAAGACCCCATTCTCAGGCCTAAATTTTTGTTATTCTGTACATATATGAAAGTCCTTTTCTGTCTCAGGAAAAAATATAATATTAACATTTATGTTTTTGCAGAATAATAATGTATTTGACTTTTTAAATTAGTTATTCCCAACTTTTTTTTTGCAGTTGCAACATCTTGTGACTCTTTATTTTATTGGAACTAGCACTTTCTTCCTCCTAAAAGTGGATATTTATTCTTAAAATATGTTATTACTTGAGTGTAATTACAACCAATTATGTTTTGAGATGGCAGAGAAGACTATTTTGGGGACTCTCTGTCGATATCTCCTATGAATTACATCTTATATAACTGGTGTCACTGTAAAACAAGTAGTTTAGTAGCTATTGTTTAAAAAACCCTATCAGGCAGGGAAATACTATTTCTTATTCTAAATTTAACTCTCTCATTAAACATTTTCACACAGCAACCTGTAATACAGTTTTCCTCCTTTAGGGTAAAATTCCAGTCCAAGTGCTGAGGTTTTTAGTAAAGGGTGTCGAAATGAATTCTCAGTTTTAAATGGACAATATAGAAGCAGTGTTTTCTTTTGGGGGCTGAGGGTACTTGTGGGACTAAGTAGATAAAAGAAGTCTCCTGAAGCCAGCCAGGTTGTGGTTGTGTTGACTGGTATCCCTCTTGGGATCACCTGTGGCCCATTGGGTTAGCAAGTCAGTGACTGTGGTGGGGATGTGTTCAGCTTCTGGGCTATACCTCAACCTGGTTTGAATGCTGTGACTTGGTTCCCTGAGTCAGATCACGATGAGGCTTAGCTATAGAAATGCCTGTTTCATGGTTATTTTTCACACTGCCGTCCCCCACCCCATGCCAATTCTTGGTCTAACATGGGTGTAGTATTTTTTTGATTTAAGTGTTTCTTTTCTTAATTCAGAGGAAGGAAATTAATTTTTGGTACTGTGGCTTTGAGAAAGCTTCTGTAGAGGAGGAAAAAATACTTTTTCTCCATCCTTCTAGGTTGTGGCTGTGGCCCTGGAAATTAAACTGACAAAAGTCAGATTAACAAGAGGAAAACTGTATCAATATGTGTGTCACGCATACACATGGGAGAAACTCAGTGATGAGTAACTCAAAGAAATGGTTAGAACTTGGGGCTTTTATAGCATCTTAACAAAGACCAATATATTTTTAGAGAAGTAACAAGACAAAGGAAAAGGAATTTAGGTTCCTAGGGGTCATAGGCTGTGGGAAGGTAAATATATGGGGTGGAACTAATGGAAAATAAGGGCTATTTTAGTCTGGTTTATTATGTAGATTACTTTGAGTGCTGTCTCTGGGCTGGTAAGAGTCTAGAGTTGTCTCCAACTGCTTTGGAAATGTTTAGGACCTGAGGAACCTCAACCAATATGCTCCTTTTCTACTTTGGAAGACTATAGCTATACAGTGAAAGTGAAATGTATCAGGTATCACACTGTCTGGCAGTTATCAGTTGTTAGTTTTATATCAAAAATTTTTAACCTAATGAGGAAGATGATTTATTAGGATTTTTTAAAAATAAAAACTAACTTTTAACTCCAACTTGGGTAGTTCTTCAGGGTTGATGCTTTGAGTTCACATGTTAACCATTTGATCCTCATATCCCTGCATGGAAGAGTAGACAGGTATGATAAAATAGTAATTTGTTTGAGAACTGAGGCATAGCAGTCAGTGATTTGCTCCAAGCCTTATAGCTGGTAAGTGGCCAAACAAGAGACCTGTCCTTAGGTTTCTTCCCCCAGCTTGTTTTTTCCCTATATGGCTGTGTTCCCAGGTGGTGAACAGACAGACTGGTGAGCTGTTCTCGCACGCCCCCTACTGGGGACCTGGTGCACAACCCAGGCATGTGCCTTGACTGGGAATTGAACAGGTGACCCTTTGGTTTGCAGGCCAGTGTTCAGTCCACTGAGCCACACCAGCCACAGCTTGGTGAGCTGTTCTCATCCATCCTGTGTGTCTTGTTGAGCAGTGAAGACTCCTTCCCATTTTTGTCTCTCCTCCCCCACCTTGTTCTTCTCCCTGAATGAGGGGCTGTTATTGTTCTGTGTCAGGCTCTGATTGCAGAGGAGACAAGTAGTCGGCTGGCGGAGCAGGAAGAGGAGCCTGAGAAGTTCCGTGAAGCCTTGGTCAAGTTCGAGGCCAGGTTCAACTTCCCGGAGGCAGAGAAGCTGATTACCTATTACTCGTGCTGCTGCTGGAAGGGCAGGGTTCCCCGCCAGGGCTGGCTGTACCTCAGCATCAACCACCTCTGCTTCTATTCCTTCTTCCTGGGCAAGGAACGTAAGTGAGGCTGGGGCTGGCTTTGGGATGGGTTTAGCTCTTCACAGATGATGTTGGCCCTTTGGGTGCTTAGCACTGGTCCCAACACAAGCTGTTAGCAAGAAGAGTAGACCACAAAAAAGTTAAGTAAGTTGAGATAATAACAGGTGCTGCTTGATTAATTTCCAAATAACTTATGCAGAAAATTATATTTGATTATATATCCTACTACTACTAAGGGGATTTGATTTGGTGAGACTTCATTTTTCCTACTGCCTTAAGAATCATTTCTGTGCAGCTCAGTTCATATAGCTTTGAAGGTTTTTTTTAAAATATATTTTATTGATTATGCTATTACAGTTGTCCCATTTCTCCCCCATCATTCCCCTCCACCCTGCACACCCCGTCCCACCCACATTCCCCCCCCTTTAGTTCATGTCCATGTGTCATAACTTCTTCAGCTTCTACATTTCCCACACTATTCTTGCCCTCTCCCTGTCTATTTTCTACCTACCATCCATGCTACTTATTCTCTGTACCTTTTCTCCCTCTCTCCTCCTCCCATTCCCCTGTTGTTAACCCTCCATGTGCTCTCCATTTCTGTGTTTCTGCTCCTATTCTAGTTGTTTGCTCAGTTTGCTTTTGTTTTAGGTATAGTTTTTTTCTCACAATATCTGTGAGTTTGCTGTCTTTTTACTGTCATATTTTTTATCTTCTTTTTCTTAGAAAAGTCCCTTTAACATTTCATATAATAAGGGCTTGGTGATGATGAACTCCTTTAACTTGACCTTATCTAAGAAGCACTTTATCTGCCCTTCCATTCTAAATGACAGCTTCACTGGATAGAGCACTCTTGGATGTAGATCCTTGTCTTTCATGACTTGGAATACTTCTTTCCAGCCCCTTCTTGCCTGTAAGGTCTCTTTTGAGAAATCAGCTGACAGTCTGATGGGAACTCCTTTGTAGGTGACTGTGCCCTTATCCCTTGCTGCTTCTAGAATTCTCTCCTTCATTTTAATCTTGGCTAATGTAATGATGATGTGCCTTGGTGTGTTCCTCCTTGGGTCCAACTGCTTTGGGACTCTTTGAGCTTCCTGGACTTCCTGGAAGTCTATTTCCTTTGCCAGATTGAGGAAGTTCTTCTTTATTATTTGTTCAAATAAGCTTTCCACTTGTTGTTCTTCCTCTTCCCCTTCTGGTACCCCTATAATTCGGATGTTGGGATGTTTAAAGACCTTCTGGAGCTTCCTAAGCCTCTCCTCATTTTTTTGAAATCTTGTTTCTTCATTCTTTTCTATTTGGTTGTTTCTTTCTTCCTTCTGGTCCACTCCATTGATTTGAGTCCCAGTTTTCCTCCCATTTTTATTAGTTCCCTGTGCATTTTCCTTCATTTCACTTATTGTAGCATTCATTTGTTCATCTAATTTGTGAGCAAAATCAAGCAATTCTGTGTGCATCCTGATCACCAGGGCTTTGAACTGTGCATCTAATAGGTCAGCTATTTCTTGGTCTCTTAGATGAATTGGCTCTGGGGCTTTGATCTATTTTCCCATTTGAGCCATTTTTTTTAGTCTGGTCGCACCTGTTATGTGTATGGGGGCAGAACCTTAGGGTGGGGCATCCCAGTGGCTGGGTAGTGACGCTGTATGTGGGGGCAGGGTCCAAGAGGGAACAATGGTGCTTGCTCTACTCTCTCTTGGATTCCAGTTCATTCTGCCACTTCCCCTTTGCCTGGATTATCTGATTGTGAATGTGGGACTGCCTGGTCAGCCAGCCGCCTTGCTCGGCCTCACTGGGTCTGCACAGTTGCCACTCCATGCCTGTGCCTGGGGTCCGCTAGCGGCCACCTGTGTGCCTGTAGTTTGCTAGCCAACCTCCACTTTTTCCTGCCACTACTCCACCCCTCTTACCGGTCAGGATGAATAGTTGTTGGACTTCCGTACAGTTCAATTTTCTGTCAGTTCTGGTTGTTTTCTTGTTTCTAAATCTTTGTTGTCCTTAATTTTGGTTGTGTGAGGAGGCACAGTGTGTCCACCTATGCCTCCATCTTGGCCGGAAGTCTGAAGGGTTTTTAATACTCCATATTGCTTTGAAAACCCAGTGTTAGAACTGATGGCCCAGTAGTTCTGAAGGAGTAGAACATATTGCTGCTTCTTAACACAGGGGCCATTTAAAAGATTTCCAGCCCTGAGTGTCATGACTGCTTCTGGAAGAGGAGTTGGGTGGGCATTTGTTTCTAAAAGGCATATTCTTTACCTGGGTCCTTTTGAGATTCAGGGACTGATTCACTTTTCACACATTTATCCACTGACGGTCACCATAGTATACAATGGAATTCCAAGGTAAAAGAGCAAAGTTGCAAGTGTCAATTTTATATTGAAATTTTAAAAAAGTTATTCTCATTGAAACTTCTTTTGGAAACAAATATTGTTTCAGGTGCCCATGCAGGGTGGTATGGATGTTGTGTTTATACATATATACACACACAAATACTTCTTTTTCTTCCTGCATTTCAGTTTATGTTTCAACTTAAGCCCAAGGCGAAGGGGTCTCCTTTTGAATTCTGCTGTAGCTATCTTCCTGCACATGCTCTCCCTTCTTTTCCCAGGCCACCAGCCTCAGTTCTGATGCTCTAGTCCATACACCCTGTTTGCACAGCCCCTCCCCACCCCACCTGGAATGTGTTCTGACCTAACCTTGACCTTCCTTGCTCTTCTGCTTTCTGAAATGCTTCCCAGAATTAACACCGGGTCTTGCCTCTGCTTTCCCATTCGATGTCTATTTGGAAACTCCTTTCATCCTTCAGAATTCAGTACACAATTTATTACCTCCCAGGACCTTCCCTGCCCCCTCATGATTGGTACCATGTTTGTCCATGTCAAAATTGGTACCATTTTGGGTCCTGTCAAGTCACTGGTTGCTTATTTGTTTACATGTCTATTTTCCCTATTTAAACAAGCTACTTAAGGGCAAAGTTCTTCACAAACTGCATGCTTAATGAATGAAAGTTGATAGTGTACGTGTGTGTATAAAGGACTTTATGTGAAAGCAACTGGAAGTAGCTGAAGAAGCTTCTTCTCTAGCCCAATGATTTCAACCAGTATGTGCAAGAATTTTTAAAACATACAATGACTGATTACTTATTCAGGGGCACTGAGCTCTTTTCTCTTAGATTTTCAAATAAAAAATGACAACAGCCAATACAACAATAGCTGTCTTGTGTGAATGAGTCAAAATTATACCTATTCTTTGTTAGACCAGCCAAAAATGTATTTCTTTGGTGTGCTGCAGAATTTTAGTAAATAATCTGTGTACTATGAGATGAAAAAGGTTGAAATTTGCTGCTATAGCCTAATGTAAAAATATGACCTTTTAAACTCCTTAAGACATTATTGCAAAATAAATGGAAAGAAATGGTAGAAAGGAAAATACTTAATCATCCCCTTCTTTATTTGAAAAGTAAAATGAGTTATTTTTCTAACACTTAACCAATCATTGTCACTAACCCTAATTTTGTTAGGGTATTAAATTTGGAAAAACTGTATGATTCTCAATAGTTGGTAATGTTTATTATTTTAAGTTGTTATATATGTGTCTTCTCCATTTTTTCTGTATTAGCTCCCTAATGTGCTGGAAACATTTCTGAGAATAGAATACTTGTTTATAAAATGAACTGTTTATACTGCATTACTTTAAAAAGAGTTCCATAAAAACTACTTGTACCCTGCCTTCTAAGACTACAACTGTCATTTGATACCATCTGAATGTTAAGCCCATTTCTTCATATGAGATCATGAATAATCCCCTTTTGCACTTTCTTTTATAGTTTACATAATGGAAGCTGCGTATGAAACTGGCATTTATGTAGATTGCATATTTTGCAAATATTTAAGTTTAAATATTTTTTCTTTTTTTTGACATGCTCATTGATGTTAGAGAGAGAGGAAGGGAGGGGGAGAGAGAGAGAGACATCAATATGAGAGAGAAGCATCGATCAGTTGCTTCTTGTACAGTTGCTTCTTGCTTAGACTGGGGGCCAAATCTAGGCATGTGCCCTGACGGGGAATTGAACCCACACCTTTTGGATTGCGGGCCAGCACCAACTAACTGAACCATACTGGCCAGGGCTTAAATATTCTTGAGAAAGTTTTCATGGTAGTTTAGAATGATGTCCCTCGTACATGTACAGTAGCCAGCAACTTGAGAAGTTCTACTTACACCTTTGAAACAATCATTAGGACATAAATTGGTTTCTAACATACAGCTGTCAAGCAATTCTGTGCCTGATCTTTCCTGCTCTGGTTTCAAAGATATTTGCATCTTAGTGTAAGGAAAGCCTTGGACTGTTGTTGATGTACACGAGTTTGGGGTAAATTTTAGGATAAAATGTTTTGCTTTGTTTCCCTACTAGTTAAACTTGTAGTCCCTTGGGTTGATATCCAGAAATTAGAAAAAACATCTAACATCTTTCTGACGGCTACTATTCGAATTACCACGCATAGTAAGGAGAGGGACTTCTCCATGTTCCTGAACCTTGAAGAGGTGTTTAAAATCATGGAGCAACTGGCAGATGTGACGCTGCGAAGGCTACTGGATAATGAAGGCTTTGACCTGGACCCAGATCTGCAGGAGCCAAGCCAGATCACCAAGAGGTAAGAGCTTCTGGTACCAGGTATCCCTCACACCACCTTCATTTACCTGTGCTTTGTTAGCATGAGTTACACTAGATTTAAATTGCCCTTATGGCAGAATCCAGATTTTCCTCCATTAATCATGACAGATACAATAATTAGCAATGATTATTATTTGTTTCTTTATGCCATACACTTTGATTTCTGGATCTAATTCCTTTTTTTTTTCCAGAATGATTTCCATAAAAATACTTCTAGAAAATGTAATATGGTAGCCTCATGATAGAATTCTATTCAGCATTGGGTTTTATTAGTGAACATTAAGAAAATTTGTATTTTCATGTTAAACTACAATGTAGAAAATGTTTTCAGAACAGCTGCATTTATTTTGGTACCAATTTATCATCAGTTAACATTCTTTATTATTTGTTTGCCCCAAATTGATACTAGTCCTGGAGACCTATGAGGTAGTTGCTTGAATTATTTATCACATTAAAGAAGTTCACCTTTATTATCTAAAATTCAAACTGTGGTTGACTATGATTTCTGGCTTTGTGTTACAAACTGGGTAACTGCAGAGCTGCTACGAAGGTGAACTATTACAGAGGTATCCTTTGACCTTAGAGAAAGGGATGGAGAGAGAGAGGGAGACAGGGAAACACCAGTGTGAGAGAGAAACATCAATCTATTGCTTCCCATATGCTCCATGACCAGGGATTGAACCCACAACCTAGGTATGTGCCCTGACCAGGGACTGTACCTGCAACCTTTTGATGTATGGGACAATGCTCCAACCAACTGAGCCATCTGGCCAAAAATATCCTGGTTGGATATTTTTGATGTAGTTACAAAATCACCACTGCTATTTTAGTAGTTATTAAAAAAATTATTTTGTTGTGGTAAAATGCATGTAAAATTACCATGTTAACCATTTTTAAATGTACAGTTCAGTGGTATTAAGTACATTCCTGTTGTTGTATGACCATCATGATCATCTATCTCTACTACTCTTCATCTTGCAAAACTAAAGCTCTGTGCCTTTTAAACAACTCCCCATTCTCTCCTTTCCTCTTTCCTGGAAAGCACCTATTCTACTTTCTATTGCTATGAATTTGACTATTCTGGATACCTCATATAAGTGGAATCATGCAGTGTTTGTCTTTTGTTACTGGCTTATTTCACATAGCATGATGTCCTTAAAGGTTCATCCTTGTAGCATGTGTCAGAATTCCTTTTTTTTTTTTTTTTTTGCATGTGTATATTACATTTTGCTTACCTGTTCATCCATCCATGGCTGTTGTAAGTTGCTTCTACCTTCTGGCTATTGTGAATAATGCCTGCTGTAAATATAACTGTACATACATGTCTTTAAGACCCTGCTTTCAACCCTGGTCAGTGTGGCTCAGTTGGTTGGAGGGTCGTCTCATACATCTAAAGGTCACAGGTTCAATTTCCAGTCTCAGGGCACATGCCTAGATTGTAGGTTTGGTCCCAGTTGGATCCTGTGCAAGAGACAACTGATCCATGTTTCTTACATTAATGTTTCTCTCCTTCCCTTCCCCTCTCTCTAAATTCAATAAGCATGTCCTCAGATGAGGGTTAAAAAAAAAGATCCTGGTTCAATTCTTTTTGATGTATAGCCAGAAGTGGATCATATGTGACTCTGTGTTTAATTTTTTAGGAACCACTAGTCATTAAAAAAGTTTTTTTTTATCATCAATTTTAACATTTCTGTTATTACTTAAACACATGTATTGTCTTCTCTGAACATTTGGGGAAAAATGTCTTTCTAATTAGTGATCTCAGAACAGTGGTATGTTTAGAATTTTCATGAGGAAAGAGGAGGAAAATCAAAGGCCTGTAGCACTTCAGACCCTTTTGGTAAAATCATCCATTTTGGAGAAAATTCATCAATGTTGGCAATTGTCAGAATTATGGGAATTCTACAAGGCTACCCTCCCTTCTCCCCTGGGAACTGTTAAAAAGTGAGTGAGAGCTCCTGAGGGAAGAGGAGTGAAATTGGGGGGCACACGGCATGGTGCTGATTTTTTGGTGGCTTTTGGGTTTCATTTGTGAGATGGATGTTGTCCTTCATGATGGGCAAACCAGGAAGATGGCAGGAGTGAAAACTGAAGGTGGCAGAATTCACAGTCTTTTCTGTGATGGGAGTCTGTTTCAGGAAAGGTAAGCCTAGCCTATAAGAACCTGGCAAAAGGGTAGAGCACCAAGGAATTAACATTGAATTTGTAGGTCAAATTGAACTTTTCAATGACAAGAATAATACTCACGAATTGTAGACTAGTGAAAGAACTAGCCTTACCTGGAGAACTGACCCAGAAGAGAGTTATGATTTCAAATTTATGCAAGTTAAAAAGCCATCAGTGTCAATATCTGCTTGAGGTATTTTCTTAAAGTGACAACAGCAAGAAGGCTGACAGACTTGGTAAAAGAATATGATCTTATTGTTCACTGGCTTGCTACTTACCCCTGATGTTCACAACTCTTTAAGCACAGAAGTGGGCATTAAAAATGGTCTACACATACAATTTGAATATAATAAACCAAAATATTATTTAAATGATGTGATGATGGGAAAAATTTACTTCTTATTAGTAAAAATAAAAATCCAACATAGGAAGCTAACAACTGATCAAAAAAGAAATCACTGGAATTGAATCCAGTACCACAACAGAAACAAATATTTGCTAAGTATGAAATAATGGATGGTGCACCAGTAAAAGGTGAATCAATTTCCATAACATTATTTTTATCTGAATATGAGCCAACTGCAACAGTTAGAGATGTAAAAAAAAAATTCAGTAAGGTACTTTTTGAATCTAGTCCTTTTTGATAATAAAAGACAGAAGGTATTTTAAACAGCAGGAGATCATTTTATGGAGAAAACCTCCTGAAAAGCTGAGGAAACAGAACTAACAAACTTTCACCAATGATTTGAATCACCAGGATCACAGGCAACTGCTAAACAGCCTGAAATGTGAACTGAATAGGAGAAGGAAAGAGTAACAAAAACCTCATAACTGTTGAAATGAAGTTAAGCATGTTAAAGATGGTTGCAACATGTAGCGGGGGGAAAAGGCCAGAGTCCATTTATAATAATCTTCCTTTTTCTTTTTATTTTATGATATTATGTAACAAAATATTCTTCATGTATATACATTAAAAAAAGTGATTTCTTTGAAACATTGAAACATTTCTAAAGCTGCCTGTTTTTTGTAATGCACACTTTGATTTGATGATAAGCATTCATATGCATCAGTATAAACATTAAAGATTTTCATATGAGTAAGCTGGTATTTGTGATTTTGCTTTCTGTACAATGTTGATTATAAATCCATTCTTTTTAAATGCTAATGAGTACCTTTTATTCTGTACTTGGAAAATTAATTATTTTGTGTTTAAATAAAATAAGGAAACTGGAGTGGTCCTTACGTCCTGCAGATTGAAAACATGGAATCTCACTATTTTTGCGTAATACATTTATGGCTTTTTTTATCCTCACCTAAGAATCTGTTTATTGATTTTAGAGAGAGGGGGGAAGGGGGAAGAGAGAGAGAGAGAGAGAGAGAGAGAGAGAACTGATTGCCGCCAGTACACACCCTGACCAAGGATCAAACCCACAACCTTTTGGTGTATGGGATGATGCTCCACTCAGCCGAGTCACCCGGCCAGGGCTGCATTTTGTTTTCATATGCATATTTGAGAAATTCATATGGAATATTTCACTGTAGGTCTTTATGAGCCTACCATTCAGTGGCTTTCTGAATTTTATTCTCTTTAAAGTCTTCTCTGGTAAGAATATTTCTTTTTTCCCTGAGGTATTATGTGGCATGTCATTGCCGCCTTTTTAATTTTTTTTTGTCATGGTAAGTAACCATTTTGCTACTACTATCCAGCAGGTACACTGTATATTTTCTGCAATGTGGAATTGACTCTATGTTGGCATTTTAGAATTTTATAAAACTATATAATTTTTTCATTAATACTTTGATTCTTTTTAAATTTAAGGAATCTTTTTATCATATACACACAAATATAATTTTCTTGACTTCACAAATATTCTCTTCCTTTTTCAGGGGACTATTTGAGGATGGGGGATTCAGGTGGACCTGTTAACATGTAGTTTTCCAGATCTGGGCAATTTCATGTTTGTTAAATTGGAACTTTGGCTTGTTGAAACTCGGTTTTAAATTTCACCCATTCTGTTTAATTTTTTTAACACTAAATTTAAGTCATTTGTTCAAAGTAAAAAAGAAGGCTGCGGTCCTCTGTTCAAATGCATAAGGTCTGATATTGAGTACACTTAATGTAGAGTATAGGGACTCAAATGACAAAGCCTGTTGTGTGAAACTGTTTTCATTTATGGTTCATTGGTTTTTGTACCAATATTTTTCATACACTTCAGTGCAAGTTGTGTCAGTTAACCTGACTTTATGAGTAAATTAAGTAATCCAAATTATATTCTTTAAACTTTTTTTATTAGTATGGCACTTTGATAAAATGGTCAGTAACCAACTTCTTTATTGGCAAAAGACCCCATGTACCAAGTGCTGGAAAATTTATTTTAAATGTAGATATCTGTGAATGCTAATGTCTTTATCATATAAGTGCCTGTTCAGAGTTTCAAAGTTTATAAATTCCAAATATTTTTGTAGTCACTTTCATGTAGTAATCTAGAATATATTTTAAGAAAATGTGAAAAACTGTTGTATTTAACTAGCCTCGAATTGTGTGACTATGATGTATAATAATGAATTTGAAAGCCCTAGCCAGGTGGCTTAGTTGACTGGAACGTCATCCCACATACCAAAAGGTTGGAGGTTTGATTCTCTGTCAGGACACCTGCATAGTTTATGGGTTTGATCCCTAGTTGGGGTGCATATAGGAAGTAGCTAGTTGATGTCTCTCTCTCTCTCTCTTCCTTTCTCTTCCCCCTCCCTCCCTGTCTCCCACCCTTCCTCTCTCTCTAAAAATGTATAAATATATCATTGGGTGGGGAAAATATTAAAAAAAAGAATTTGAAGTAGTAAAAAAAGAAAATGGAGGAGAGAGAGAAGGATGAATAGGACCTTGGTGGTGGCTGGTGGTAAAGCTGTCTAGTGCTGAGGTACCAAGGCTGGCCCGAAAAGAACAGTAGTGTTCTGGTTCAGGCATGCTTTTTTGGTAATTGCACTCTGACTCTCACCAAAAGTGAAAGGCATGTCACTGTCCACCACGTCTTTACCAGTGCCCATTTCTGTCTTTTTGTGGACACATGGATATAAATAGGTAATGACTCAGTTAACTTGGCATCCTGCCAAGAGAACCCAGGGTTAAAGTTTAGGAAAACAGTCTCTTCATGCTAAGGGCATGGTCAGAAATGTTGGAATGGTTGTCAGGCTCTTTTTTGTTGACATATATTCCCTTCCCTTCCCAGATAATGGCTTTAGAAAGGTGCGTTTGGGATCATGAGTCTGGTGACTATAGGTTTGTCATGAATGCTGCTGTGCTCACTGCTGAGGGACTTATGACACAGCAGAACAAGGCTCATACTGGTGGGAGCAGCGAGGATGAGATGGTGCATTGTTACCCCAGGATCAGACAGGATCCATCTTGTCAGACAATTCAGAACTGGCAGAACATGGGGTCACTGGCCCAGCCTGCATGCTTCACAGTGCAGCTCCCAGCCCAGAGCTTTCCAGTATGCAGTCACTGAGAATCCAGGGGGCAGGGTGTCTGGGGTTAGGCAGGGGCCTCCAGAGAGAGAATGGAAGGAGGGAGGGAATAAATGATTAGTCCTGAAATTTTCGTACAGGAAATATCAATCCTAAAGTTTTGAATGATGGGGTGAGGAAAGTATAACCAGCTAGTTTTTTGGGGACATATTGGAGAAGTGATGGACTTCATGAAGTGGAAATTAATATCTTCATTAAAGTGTCTTTGGATGGGCTGAAAATGCTGGAGGAAAACTCAGTTAATGCAGTATAGTCAATAGAAACGATTCTCAGGACATAAGTAAGCTCTTCCTGCGAGTAGGTAGACAGTGTCTCCCAAGAGGCTGATATCCTCAGTAATAATCCATGCCCTCAGTAGTAATTCCTCACCTGCAGTTAGCTGGCTTGTACTTAACTCCTGGCAGCTTTTCAGACCCTCCTGAGCCTTCTCTGCCCAGCTTCATCCCTTTCCTGCTATTCTCCCCCCGCCAGCAGTGCCCAAGCTGCATGTAATTTGTTCAACTCTTCTGTCATTCTGATCCTAGCAGAGTCCTCGTCAACCAATGGAGACGTTCCCAGGCATCATGCAGTGCTGAATAGTCTCCTTAGCAGGAAAGGCCCTGTCTCCCACCTGCAGCATCCTAGGTGCTCTGTAGTCATCAGATATTCTCTAGGACAGGATGGAGAGCAGAGGAGGAAGGCAGGAGCCTTTTCTGGAGGGTGAAAAAGCTTTCTGATGCCTAGTGTTGTTGAGGTCTTGGTGGGTTGTCTGCTGTCTGAAGGTGGGTTACTTCACACTCCCGCTGTCTCAGTAGTCCTCAGCTGCGGTGTGCTTTGTGTAAGGTGCTACATCACACTTTGTCCTTCTATTTCCACAGAGCTCTTGGGGGATTGCAGAGCAAACACACATTTGAGAAATGCAGTGTTTTCTGTGTGGACTTGGGTTTTCAGGAAAAGCTCATCTAGCCTTTCTGCCTTGTTTCTAGCTTGCTAATTCTTGGTATTTCCCAGACTTTTAAATGCATCCAACCTGGGTCTGTGGGTGGGCACCTAACAAGAGCCTGTAGAAATCTTTGTGTATTTCTTTGTGTGGCAAACTGGCTGTAGAACACTGAGCTATTCCAGAAGGGCAGGAGTGGTGGCTGCAGTCTTTCTGTTCTCACATTCTGAGCTAATGGAGAGAAGTTCTCACATTCTGAGCTAATGGAGAGCCCCCCTGCCCCAGCTTGTCACACAGCCCATGTGTGGGGAAGCATTTGGCCTTGAATCAGCTTCAAGCCTAGGAGGGACACATAGGAGGTATGTGTAATGAAGAACATGAGGGAGTGAGAGCCAGTGTGTGAGAACTGACACAGTTCTTCCCAAAAGCATTCTAAAAGGTTATGTGGTAAGAGAGAGGGGGGAATTTGTTTTTGATACATCTTTACCTAATCTAAGAGGGAGAACTGTAATACTGGGTTTGTGAAGAAATAAGAGAAGTACTTACCCCTTGGTTTCTTGGGTCTCAGGTCTAGAATTTTCTTTGGAGTTGTCATGCATGATTGTACATATTAAGTTCAGCTCAATAACAAACTGGGTGGTTAGCACTCCAGGTTCTGATCAACCCACGTTTGTTCTCAGCCTGGTTACAGTTCATAAAATGTCAAGTGTTAAGATAAGATGACTTGACCCTGGCCATGTGGCTCAGTTGCAGTATTGTTCCATGTACCAAGAAGGTGCCTGTTTGATTCTTGGTCAGGACGCATGCCTGGGTTGCGGATTCGATTCCTGATTGGGGCGCATATGGGAAGCAACTAATTGATGTTTCTGTCTCACGTCAATGTTTCTCTCTCTCTCCCTCTCTCTCTGTCTCCCCCCACCTTCCCTCTGCCATGTAAAGATCAGTGGAGACATGTCCTTGGGTGAGGATAAAAGAAAAGATAGGATGACTTGTGGCATCATCCCCTGCTGTTCTCTAGCTATGGCTGTGCCTGTGCATGCCAGAAGTGTGGACAGTAGGTAATAGTGAATATTGTTGGGTTGTTGGGCTGGTTTCCATCCTGAGAGGGGCATTTCTGCCATGGCTTATAGGCCTGAGATCACTTGCTGCTCAGATATTTTGAGAGATAATTCATATACCATACAATTCATCCTTTTGAAGTATACCGTTCTTCACTGGCTTTTAGTATGTTCACTGAGTTGCACAGTCATCACTGTGATCAATGTTAGAGAGTTGTCATCAACCCAAGAAGAAACCTCATACTCGTGAGCAGTCACTCCTTATTGCTCCCCCTTCCTCCATCCCTAAGCAGTCATGAATTTGCTTTATCTTTATAGATTTGCTTATTCTGGAATTTTTGTATAAATGGAATCAGGCAATAGGTAGTCTTTTATATCTGGGTCCTTTAACTTAGCATGATGTTTTCAAGGTTCATTCATGTTGTAGCATGTATCAGAACTTCATTCCTTTTCATGGCTGAGTAATATTCCATTGTATGGGTATATCACATTTTGCTTATCCATTCTTCAACTGATGGACATTTGGGTTGTTTCCATTTTGACGCTATAATAAAAAATGCTGCTAAGAAGATGCATACATTTTTGAATGGACATATGTATTCAGTTCTCTTGGGTATATACCTACAAGTGGAATTGCCAGGTCATTTGATGATTCCACATTTAGCCTTTTGAAGAATAGCCAGGCTCTTTTTCAAAGTGGCCGTACCATTTTACATTTGTACCAGCAGTGTATGAAAGTTCCAGTTTCTCCACATCCTCACCAACATTTGTTATTATCTGACTTTTTGATACTGGATTTTTATAAAATTGTTTTATGGTAATTCCCAGTGTTACTTAAATTTGAAAAGATTGTATATTTTGGTCTCTGGGTTTGTCACATTACTTCTGTGCAGAGGCAGCCCATTCAGCTTTGTGTCCTTGTTCCAAAGATTGGCTGTGAAGTGGAGCATGTGCTGCTGGCTCATGCAGGGACTGTACAGCACAGCACCTTTTTGTATTCATTTAAATAATAGATTGTGCCAGTGGGTTTAAAAGTATTTTCCTTTGTAATTGAGTGTGTTCACTCTTTCTGCCTCTTTATTCTGTCTCCTTCCTTCACCAGGCATTTGGAAGCTAGAGCACAGAATGAATTCTTCCGGGCATTCTTCAGGTTGCCGAGGCCAGAGAAGCTACACACGGTCATGGACTGTGCTCTGTGGACACCCTTCAGTCGCTGTCACACTGTTGGGCGGATGTTCACCTCAGACAGTTACATCTGCTTTGCCAGCAAGGAGGATGGCTGCTGCAATGTCATCCTTCCACTCAGAGAGGTAGGGAGGGGACCCCACCTCCCTGGGAGATGGCAGCAGGTGGGGATGCTCCCTGCTGGCTAAGGGTGGGCATCTAGAGGGCAGCATGGCCTCAATTTGACCATTGCCTATTTAGCTGTTGCTTTTTCTGTTACTGCTATGGCAACCTGAAATTTTTATAAAAGTGATTGGGGAGAACAGGACATGCTAACATTATCAGTAAAGCTGTTATTTAAAAGTAATGCCTAGCAATTAAAGCTTTATGACAGCTTTTAGGCATGCATACTCCCCTTTCACCCACAAAAGGAAAAAGAAAAAAAGGTGACCTACAAAAAGCATCCCTTCTGAAAAAAAGGTCAAATTGCTTGGCTTTTATACACTCCTGAAATTTTAGTTGAAAATTTAACAGTGTTTCCTTCCACATGGATCAGGCCCCTTCTACTATACAAATCCATAATTCTTCTCTTGGAATTGAGGGCAGCCCGAGTCTACTTCTGGCTCTGACAGCTCATCCTGTGGTCTCAGGGCATCCCTGCCATGACTGTACCCACAACTCCATTACAATCAGAACCCCTGTCTTGCTGTTGTGACATCCTGACAATCACTCTTCTTCAGAAAAACTCAAAATTTCTTCATTCCTGTGATTTCATACCTCCATGTCCTATTTTAGCAGCAGATGTCTGCATTTCATAAATATTCTTACATAAGAGTGGAGCAAGAAATCCACTTGTCTTATATACTTATTTTTAAAATTATGATAATATATACATAACAGCTACCATTTTAGCATATTTAAATGTTAATCAGTGGCATTAAGTCATTCATTTTGTTGTGCAGCCATCTCTAGAACACTTTTTACCTTCCCCAACTGAAACCTTGTACCCATTAAACAACAACTCCGCATCCCCCTCCCCTCCACCTCCAGTCCTTAGCAACCACCATTCTACTTTCTGTTTCTATGAATTCAACTCTTCTGGGTACCTCATGTAAGTGGAATCACACAGTATTTATCCTTTTGTGACTGGATTATTTCACTTAGTGTAATGTCCTCAAAGTCCATTCATGTTGTAGCATATGTCAGAATATCTGCCCTATTTAAGGCTGAATAATAGTCTGTTGTATGTATAGAACACATTTGGTTTATCCACTCGTGTTCGAGGGTGGCCACTTGGATTACTTTGACCTTTTAGTTATTTCGAATATGCTACCTTACATACTTTCAACCTCTGTCCCAGTTCCTTATTGTAGTTACTTGTTTTGGCCTTCTATCTTGGGGTATTTCTGAGTATATAATTAAATGTCTGCTTCCCTCCTTTTTTGCTGTACCTTTTTGTGTGTAATTTCTTGTCACAGGTTGTGAGCATTGAGAAGATGGAGGACACAAGTCTGCTGCCCAACCCCATCATCATTAGCATCCGCAGCAAGATGGCCTTCCAGTTCATTGAACTCAAAGACAGAGATGACCTGGTGGAAAGTCTGCTCATCCGGCTGAAGCAGCTGCATGTCAACCACCCTGTGCATTACAGCACCTCACAGGATGATGACATGGTACGATCTTTCAAAAGAGTAGGATTCCACACACTGAAACCGCGCCCCTCCCCCCCTTTTTTTTACCAGTTCTATGGCAGTGGTCTGCAAAGGGGAGTGCACATAACAATGATGCACGTGGGTACAAGAAACATATGTCAGACATGATGCGGCCTTTGTATCACTCTGGCACCATTTCTGATGCACTGGGTGTCCTAAGTAGGTGTTCCACTGGTTAGAGGGGTCTCCAAGCAGATTTAAAGGGGTTGATAGGTATGTATCCCACAGGTTAGAGGGGCTAAAGGGGCACTCCACTCACAGGTTACAAGGGTCCTCCACCACCCCAGGTTGGAAGGGGTGATGTTATTTGGGGGCAGGAGTAGTTTGCTGAAAGAGAAGCTTCATTGTCCTTGAGGGTGGACAGCTACAAAAATAGACCTGGTCTGCTGGAACCTAGGCTCCTGTACTTACACACCCATCTTGGACAGGGAGGACCAGAGATAATTTTCAGTACCCTAGAGCTATTTTCTAGAGATGGTCCTTTTCAGTCTGGAAGCTAAGGGACGGTGAGACTGCACATGAGGAAAGGTGCTTTCTTAGTCCCCTTTAGACATGTGCCCTGGGTGCCATGAGCAATCTCATGGGCACATTGCAGTGTGGACCGTACTCCTTCCTGAATATCAAGTCCGCTGGGTTTCATGTTAGTCTCTTTTCCCTTTGATTCATAAATAGACATGTTTGAGTTTGTTAATGCTCATGCCTTCAAAGGCAAGATGAAGATTGTTCTATAATTAAAGCAATGACTTTCTATCTCTCTTCCCTCTCCATGCAGATGTCACATGTGTTTCATTCAACTAGCATGTGCAGTGGCCACAAGTTTAGAGATCTTGAAATGATGTCTTCTCAAAATAGTGAGGAAGGTGAAGAAGAACAGAGCCTGCAGCAGCACCCCCAGGCCCTGAAAGCTGTCTTGGAGCAGTCGGGCAGCCAGAGCCCCGATGTACAAATGGTGGGTGCATAATCTGCCTGTCCCAGACCTCACAGAGTTTGCATGGGTGTGGCTTCCCAGCCATCTGACTCACTGTGGCGCTCAGCGTCTAGGAGGGTGGGTGTGGCTGGAACAGCAAGCTTCCCCCTCTTTGCTTCCTTGGCCCAAAGTGGAAGGAGTCCACTGATGCCCGCTGCCTGGGCACCCATGGATGTGTTGAGGATGTGGTCACGCAGTAGAGTCTGTGTTTCCAGCAAGTCTCTCTTTTTATCCCATAGGATCTGAGTGTGCCTCTTTTTACAGTATTTCTTTTTTGTAAAGATAATTAAATAAACATCTTACTAAAAGAAACTAAAATTTTCTGCCATCTATCAATTACTTTAAAATATTTTTAATTGCCTAGAAGAATAGTATCTCATTTCTGATGGTGAGAGCAATGTGATTTTTTTTCAGGTTTCAGTTTTTCTTCTGGCTGTCAGGAAGTTCATAGCAAGTTTTGATTCCCCCTTGTTCCCATTTGTCCCCTGAGCTGACCTTTGTTTCAGCAACTGGTTCCATGTCAGCATCCTGATGAGCTTCCTTCCTCTCATGCCTCCCATTCTGACCTCACCCTCCCATCTGCTTTGGGTTACATTTGTCTTAGGACAAATATTTTCTTCCTATCCACTGTGCCAAGGAAATGGCATTTTATTACCTAAGTGCTCCCACTGGGCTCTCAACTTCTGAAGGGCTGGTGCTGTGTATTGTTCCCCTTTATATCCTCAGTGCCCAGTAGAGGTTCAGAAGTACTATTTGCTGAAGGAGTTGCCTGTCACTGTTAACAGAGGTGGTGTTCCTGTATTTTGGATTGTAGATGCGCTGCAGTGGAAGGTGCAGGTGGGCTTCTTTGTATATTAAGGATGTTTCTATTTTCAGTCCAGAGAACAGATAAAATTAAGCCTGTGGAATGACCACTTTATGGAATATGGCAGAACTGTATGTATGTTTCGCACAGAGAAGATCCGGAAGCTTGTGGCCATGGGGATCCCTGAGTCTTTACGTGGTAGACTCTGGCTGCTTTTCTCAGGTAAGTGGTTCTAGTGCCTCTAGGCCAAATGTGATTTCTGGAGCAGACTCAGAAACACAGACTGAGGTTTGAGAGGTGTGTGTGTGTGTGTATCCTAGATCCTTCCTGTGATGTTCCCAGCCCAGACTTCAGAACCTTAGTGTGACAGCTGTGGGGCCTTGGTCAGGGTGCCTGGGGCCTCTGGGCATCAGTGTCTCCCTCATCAGTGTGAAGTCTGGCTGACATGATCTCTTCTCCTTTTAAAAGGACTTTGAGCCTTGGCTGGTGTGGTTCAGTTGGTTGGGCATCATCCCATAGGCCAAAAGGTCATGGGTTCGATTCCTGGTGAGGGCACATGCCTGGGTTATGGGTTCAGTCCCAGTTGGGGTGTGTGCAAGAGGCAATCAATCAATGTTTCTCTCTCACATCTGTGTTTCTCTCCCTCTCTTTCATCCTCTCTTCCCTCACTTTAGAACCAATTTAAAAAAAATGAGCTTGTGTCTATATGTAATCCTGAGAATTCTGTTAAAAACCAACTCCCTGGAAGGGAAGTGTCTTTAAAGAGCATGCACTCTGACATATACTAATCAAAACAGTCTTTATAAGATGTTCACTTGCAATGGTGTTGAAATAAATTCCTCAGAGCACACTTTCTATTGGCACCTTCTTCCTGAAGATACATATGTCCCCAAGAGACAGAATCACAGAGATTTCTCCTGTATGTTTTCTCCTGAATCACTTGACCTATTCAGTGCAGGCTTTTTGGTGTCAGGCCCCAGGCCTCTCCCTCCCTCTGCTGTTGTTTAGTGCTGATGGGCTGAGACTGGGACCTAACTTCTTCAGAGATTCCAGAGCAGGCATTTGCCTGTCTCCACATTGATCATGAGCCATTTTGTCACACTTGGTGGAGGAGCTGGGCTTGAGCAGGAAGGGCAGGTCCCTGTTGTTCTGTGATGTGACTGCCACTCCCCACAGAGTGCTGAGGGAGGTGTGGTGAGGAGGCTCACTTTCTCTAGGTAACTTGTGCTATGTACACATCAGCAGCAAGGCTGGGCATGTGTGGGTACCTATCCTCTCACTGCTCAGTTATCCTATTCCTCCATCATGGTGGCTTCTCACCCCTAATCATCTTGCTCCTCCTTTCTGGTCTCTCCCCCAAAGTATCCCAGTCCCTTCCCTCTCTAGTCAGAGGTGCCCACATGCAGACTTTGGGCTTTCTGGCACATTGGGTATATTTCCATAGTCAGTGTCATGGATACCTCTCTAGCCACTGTTCACCCAATCACAGGCTGAGTCTCCCCCTCAGGCTTGTTTCTGTAGCTGCCTACCCAAGACACACCATCAAGACAATTAAAAAAAAAAATTAAGTGTCTTCTGTATTTTTATCTGTAATAAAAACCATCTGTGTTCATACTCAAAAAGAAAATATGGAGGAGCAAGCAAAGAAAGTAATATCACTCAATAATTAGCCACCTAGAATGGTTTATGGTCTTCCAGGTGTCTTTAATGAACATATTTTATATATATATATATTTTGTTAGCTCTCCATATCCATAGATTTCACATCTGTGGATTCAACTAACACAGATCAAAAATATTCAGGGGAAAAAATCCCAGGAAGTTTGAAAAAGCAGCACTTCAACTTGCGACATGCTGAGCACTGCACTGAATCCATGTGAATGAACTGATGTGTAGGAACACAGTGCTGTAGCCTATATGCAGATAACAGGTTCTGTGCAAATCCTACACCATTTCATAGAAGGGACTTGAACGTCTACGGATTTTGGTATCCATGGGGGTCCTGGAACCAATCCTCCATGGATACTGAGGAATGACTGTTTACACATATGCTTTTTATTAAGAAAATAAGTGCTGAGTCAGTTCATATAGTGCTGTCTTTTCATTCCAGTGATAGAATGTTTGCTTTGGTGGCAGAAGGGTTGCTGTAGTGTTTAAGCTATTGCTAAATAAGTGACAACTGTTAATATAAGGGACAGTTGGAGAAGGGATTCTTACTGAATCCTAAATCCAATAAGAATTAAAAACATTAACTAGTGGTTAAAGGCATAACCAGGCCCTTTCTTCTTCCCCTGCCCCCTGGGAATCTATCTGCGATGGGCTGGCAGCAGTACTAGGAGCCACCTACCACCAGCCCCACTGAGAGAACGCTGACGAAAACCACAGGTGCGCTGATACTGGCCGATGAGTGACGAGAACCCTCAGAAGGTGTTGGTTCACTTATCCCCCGATGTCTCTGCTGTCAGAGACCTGGGCAGTAGCTTGGCTCTGGGTGAGCTGTGCTTGTTCATCTTGCACACCATGAACACTGTCTGCAGTTTCCTGCTGGCAGCTGTTGGCTCCTTAATAATTGTTAGCATTACTTAATCATAATGGCATCATCTCATGAGCTTTACACATTGGTGCTCAGTAATTTCTTGTTGAGTTAATGCATGGAAATTGTGTATATGTACATACATGTAAGTATATATGTATACACATAAACACATCAGACACTTCCTGTTGCTAGGGAATACAACTTATGAAGACCATAGTAATGAAAGTATTTTTAGTATGTGTTTTTGTCCCTCTTCATATAAGGTTATTCTTAGAAAAGTCATGTTCTTTCTTTTTTTGTTTTTTGACAGAAACGAAGTACTTTTTGTTGTATGTAGTCTCAAAATATTTCATGTCCTTCAAGAAGTGAGACCCTACTGAGGTTCTCTGACAGGGCAGGTGCCCTTCCCATGTTTACACTATCCTGGTAATCAACTCTCTTAAAAAATTACTTTTAAATCATTAGATGCTGTAACCGATCTCACCTCACATCCTGGTTACTATGGCAATCTGGTAGAGGAGTCCATGGGAAAATGTTGCCTGGTGACGGAGGAGATAGAACGGGACCTGCATCGTTCCTTACCAGAGCATCCTGCCTTCCAAAACGAAACTGGAATTGCTGCTTTGAGGAGAGTTCTGACAGCTTATGCCCACCGGAACCCCAAAATTGGGTACTGTCAGGTGAGGTGTGAGCTGAGGAGAAAAATCCTTTAGTCTTCATCCTGTGTTGACCACTTAGGCCTCAGGGTCTGTGGTTTCTGGCCATCTGATACCAAGGACAGTTGTGTGAAGGCTATTATGGGCTTGGTCCCTTTCCCTAAACAACGCATCAAATGAAGCCAAAGGAAGTTACCTTCATAGTGTCAGACAGCCTGATCATTTGAGGTTAGAAAGCTTTCCCAGGCCTAAGAAGAGCATCACATGTGCTCAGTCCACAGTGAAGGAGGTGCTGTCTTCATGCACCTGCAGGCCTCCACTGGTGGTTGGCGAGGATAAAGCTGCTATGGAACTTTGTCTTTCCAGGCCTCTAGGACTTAATAGGGATTTTTTTTTAATGGCAGTGCTATTTGGGGAGGAAAAAGATGTTTGGGGCAGGTCACTTCCTTCAGGAAACATGAGGGGTGGAGGTAAGATGTCCTCTGAACAGTTCCTGAGGAGTCAGGAAGTTTGTTTAGTTTACTCAGGGATATGGTAACCAAGCACAAAATAACCAGCAACAAACAACAACAATCCCTCAGCCTAAGACTGGATTAGAAAAGATTCTCACATTTAAAAATACAAGATTTTACACTTTGAATAAGCAAAATCAATGGATGAATGACATGTTTGTATGTGTTTATCTGTCGGAACATGTACACAGAAAATGGATGGATTTAATCTGAGCCTGAGGTGTGCACCACAGCTCAATCAAGCATTGCTAGATGGGGGCAGTGACGGAGTGGTAGTTGACTGCTCAGCCTGGTATCAATAATCTTGTGAGGATCAGGTTGATAGGACACATGGTAAATTCCACTGCATTAAGGTCAGTGTGGTTGGGGTACCCTGATCTTGACTTTTGTAGGTCATTGGGACTTCTATGTTTTTTAACATCTCTGTGCTCCTGTGTAGTCTAATCAGTAACTGTTCCTCCTCTGTGAACCCTGAGCAGTCCATGAACATCCTGACCTCTGTCTTGCTGCTCTACGCCAAGGAGGAGGAAGCCTTCTGGTTGCTAGTTGCTGTGTGTGAGCGGATGCTTCCTGACTACTTCAATCACCGAGTCATTGGGGCACAAGTGGACCAGTCTGTGTTTGAGGAACTTGTTAAGGAGCACCTGCCTGAGCTGGCGGAGCACCTGAACGACTCCTCAGCCCTGGCGTCCATCTCGCTCTCGTGGTTTTTGACTCTGTTCCTCAGCATTATGCCCCTGCAGAGTGCAGTGAACATTGTAGATTGCTTCTTCTATGATGGGATCAAAGCCATCTTCCAGCTGGGGCTAGCCGTGTTGGATGCCTGTGCCAAAGACCTCTGCAGCAGCAGGGATGATGGTCAGGCCTTGATGGTCCTCAGCAGGTGGGCTCTGGTGCTGTCTTTGGCTGACCAGGGAATGGAGTGGGCACCAGCTGCAACTCTGTGAGGTGGACTGCAGGAGGGGGCAGCAGCAGGTGCCCAGGAGGGCTGTCACTGGAAAGTTTCCTTCCACCCTGCTGTTTGTCACCCTGTGGTCTCCCCAGAGCCTGTCCCTCAGGTGGCACTGTCAACTGCATGTGCTTGAAGAGTGCCATCTTCCCTCATCCTCTCTACCAAGTAAGGGAGGGCAGGAAGAGAGGGCTATCGATGGTTTTCTCTGAGGAAACTGAAATGTCTTGAGTGTAGATGGACTTGTAGTGGTCTTGAATGGGAGGAGGCAGGCACTGGGAATTGTTGGCCTCAGAAAGCCAACTGAAGGTTTCAGACATTTTGCGTGTTGGGCCTGGTGTGTCTCACTAGGCTGAGGACTGGAACCCAGGCCTCTTACAGCTGAGGGTAAGTTAGCTAACTAAGGTTCCCTTTTAGAATATTGTGATTTACTTCACTGGAGAGTCACAGATCCTTGGAAACCTACTGGTGGAGCCCAGATTGACAAGTCTGGCTTTATGGATGTCTTTCCATTGTTTGGAGACAAATGAGCTATGTGTGACATGTGTCATAGCCCTTATGACCAGATGAGGGTAAGCCTGTGCTTTAATGCTGAGTGGTATGTTCAGGTTTTTGGATCACATTAAGAATGAGGACAGCCCTGGACCCCCAGTTGGCAGCCACCACACATTTTTCTCTGATGACCAGGAGCCCTATCCCGTGACTGACATTGCTGACCTGATCCGGGACTCTTATGAGGTAACTGGTCCCTGTCCCATCTCCACCTGCCCAGTGGAACCTTGCTGGGGAGATGGGCTTGAGGAAAGTTTCTGAGGCTGCTTCTTGCGTCCTGTATATACAGAAGGGATTCTGTGAGTACATGCTTCTTTGTTTCCCTGCAGAAATTTGGAGACCAGTCTGTGGAACAGATTGAGCGTATGCGCTATAGGCACAGGATCAGGGTTCTCCAAGGCCATGAAGACACCACAAAGCAGAACGTGGTGAGTAGAGGCCTCCTTAACATGGTGGCTCATGATAGGTGCTGACCTGTGGTGTCCCTGTTGGTTTGGTCTCTAATATAAGAATGCCAGGGGTTTTTGTATGTTGAATTAAAAACTTAATAGCGGTGACATGGTATAGCAAGAGCATAAGTTTCAGAGTCAGACACATTGTGAGCCTCAGGTTCCCCAGTTGTAAAATGAGGATAATAATACCCACAGTATGGGATTAAAGGAGGTAGGATATAGAAAATGCCCAGCACATGTGGCCTACAGCGTTAGTTGTTTTTCAGGAAGAAGTTCTTGCCCAAACTATCTTTGCTAGTGTTGAACTTCCATTAGAACTTACAAGTGTTTCTGGAGGCCCCAGAATGTGAATCAGAAAGGTAAGGATAAACTCCTGCGAAAGTTTCCATAAGGTGATCTTTGTGTCAGAAAGAAGCAGACACTGATCCTTTGGAGATGGAAGTTGGTGCTAGCATCTTGTGTCCCACACTTGCAGGAAGAGCCCCTCCTGTCTCTGACTCTCCAGATGCAGACAAGATCTCACTCCATTCCTGTTTGTTCTTTCTTCAAGCTCCGTGTTGTCAACCCAGAAGTCTCATTTCTCCTGGAAGACCTTGAGGAACTCTATGACTTATTCAAGGTATGAAAGTTTGGGAAGATGAGGGAGTGTCAGGCCCAAGCCGTTGTTTTCAGCCTGCCCGTGTGGAAAAGAGAGGGTTTTGCTATGTGCTTCTCTGAGGCTGCAGAGTGTGGAGCTCCCCATCTGCCAGTCTTGACTGCTCTAAGCCCACATACCAGTGCTGTTGCCATTCTGCACTAAGTTCCCAGTCTATGTTAGACGAAACAGTGACCCTGTTGAAACTATCACTTCATATACTTTTCAATTACTTATAATTCAACCCACAATACGCATACATGCATATTTAAAAAAAACATTTTATTTGTTTATTTTTAGAGAGAGGGGAAGGGAGGGAGAAAGAGGGAGAGAAACATCAATGTGTGGTTGCCCCTCAAGCGCCCCCTACTGGGGACCTGGTCTGTAATCCAGGCATGTGCCCTGACTAGGAGTTGAATGGACAACCTTTTAGTTTCAGGCCAGCACTCAATCCACTGAGCCACACCAGCCAGGGCAACACATACACATATTTTTATATGTATATGGCTGGTATGCATGCTATTTCATATTGTATTTTCCCTTGATGCTGTTTTTAACATTTTTCTCTGTGGCCACATAGTCTTATTTTAAATAACTTTATATTCTGTGTTACTGGTAATAACATACTAAACCATATTTTTAATATTTGGATTTTAAAAAATATTTTATTGTTTATGCTATTACAGGTGTCCCAATTTTCCCCCTTTGCCATCCTCTGCCTTACCTGTCCCCCACTTCCATAGTCTATCTCCACACTGTTGTCCATGTTCATGGGTCATGCATATATGTTCTGTGACTAATTCCTTCACCTCCTTTCATACAGTCCTCATCTCCTTCCTTCCCTCTTACAGCTGTCAGTCTGTTCCATGATTCTGGTTCTCTTTTGCTCATTAATTTATTTTGTTCGTTAGATTCCTCTTATTAAGTGAGATCATATGGTATTTGTGTTTCAACAACTGGCTTATTATTTAGGTATTTAGGTAGATTCCCAGGTCTTGCCACTTAACTCATGCTGCAAAGAATATATTCAAGTGCCTTGCTAGAAATTTTCATGCTCGAAACAGCAAATAAAAATGGGGAAGAGAAGCAGACATGCTGATTCTCTGCTGACAACCCAGCAGTGAAGGGAGGTGGCCATGGTAGAAAACAAGTCCAGCTTTGGAGTCTGGCCTCCAGAGCTCTTCCTGGTGGGAACTCTGAGCCGCTGTCACATCTAAATCTAGATTGCCAAAATAATGGCATGGTGATAAGCAGCACTTCAAGGACTTTTAAGCAGAGTCTTAGTGGTTGTCTGAACCCTGGTGCCCTGGTCGTGGGACATTCTCTGCAGTCACTGAAATGGGTTGTTGGTATTTAGATTCCTGGCACTTCTCGTTCTTAATAAGCAGGATATGTTGTGAGAACTCCTCATACCCCTGTCTCCTGTAGACGTCACCTGTTTTCAAGTTTTATGGTTTCCTCCATTGTATGAAGAAAAAATACAAAGTGAAAGGTTACTTGGTGTCCCAACACTTCTAACTATCTAGAAGGAAAAGTACAGAATGCTAAAAACATAAAAACAGGTAAATGAATGTGTTGTTTAACATATAAAGTCTTTCATTTATTTGGGGTTAACTGTTCTCAATGTGAGAGAATAAGACCCATCACAAATTTGAATTTATGTAATTTAAAAGATTGCTTTAAATTTATATAAAAAATAAATTTCATTAAGTACTAACCATGTCATCTTAAAATAAAGAGGTTTTTTTTAGATTTTATTTGTTTATATTTTAGAGAGAGGGAAACAGAGGGTGAAAGGAGGGGAGGAACATCAATATGCAAGAGAAGGTTGCCTCTTGAATGCCCCCAATGCAATGTACCTGGCCTGCAACCCAGACATGTGTTCTGACTGGGACTTGAACCAGCAACCTTTAGGTTCACAGGCTGGTGCTCAATCCACTGAGCCACACCAGCCAGGGAATAATACAAAGAGTTTTTAAATAAGATAGTTAGGACTGTTTCTTTTTTCCTATTTCTATCATTCTTGAGAATGATGTGGTTGTTACTTAATGAAATTTATTTTCATATTTGTACTTAACCTCATAAGTCTTTTATTTTTGTAGGCCTAACTACAAATATAAGCTTAAAAACTATAAATACAAGATAACTTTCAAAATTTACCTCCAAAGGAAATTCCAGTAAAATAGTGTCATCACCATGGTGTCTTATTCTGGTGTACAACCTAGGTGCCTCCTTTATGAACCCTCCCCAGCATTTTCCAGACTCAAGTCAGCATCATGTCCCCCGTGACAAACCCTCTCAGACTTTCTTTTCTCCCCATCCTCTTGACCTTCTCTGAATTTCCTTGGCTTTCATAGTTGAACTTCTCATATTTTAATACTTAAGTACTGTTGGATATAATGTCCTCTAGTTGGATTTTACATGAACCTCTTGTCTTTTGAATCAAAATATCATTTTGTCAAGGGAAAGGGCCATGAAGACATACTTTATTTTATAAATATGTGATAAGTTCTTAATAAGGACTTCATTCCTTTTATTGGATCCTTCCCTAAGCCTGGAGTGTACAGATGTGACCCTTTTCCCTGTTAACAAGAAATAGTCAGTTCTGATCATTATCTTTACATACTCTTTCCTATTAAAGATGAATAATGTGGTTGGTACTTAATCTATTTTTATTGTTAATTTAAGTCAGCCTTTTTTATCCTTTAATGCAATTCTTTTATTTCCTTTCATTTTATCAAGATATAATTAATTGATATATAACACTGTATAAGTTTAACGTGTACAGTATTGTACTTGACTTACATTATATTGTGAAATGATCACTAAGGTAAGTTTAGTTAACATCCATCTTCTCATACAGATGCAAAAAGAAAAAAAAATGTTGTTTTCCTTGTGATGAGAACTTTTGTACCTATTCTCTTAGCCACTTTCAAATATACCATGCAGCAGTGTTGAGAGAGTCATCGTGTTGTACACCACATCACCAGTATTCACTCATCTCATAACTGAAAGTTTGTACTGTTTCATCACCTTCATCCAATTCTCCCGCTCACCCTCCTCTGGTACTCACAAATGTGACCTCTTTTTTTGTGAATTTGTGGTTTGTTGTTTTGTTTTGTTTTTTTTTTAGATTCCAAATATAAGTGAAATTATATAGTATTTGTCTTTCTCTAGCTGACTTATGTCACTTAGCATAATACCCTGTAGGTCCATCCATGTTGTAAAACAATTGTTTAAATTACATAAATTCAGATTTGTGACATCTATTTCCCATTCTCTCAAATTGAGAACAGCTTCATTAATCTTATCTCTCCAAGTAAGATGTGAACAGTCTCACATAGTCGGAACCATAGGCTATTCCTAGGAACACTGGACCTGAACTGAGCTCTATGGATTCTTTCAACCTGTTCTTCTTCATGATCAATTGCATTCATTCACTGCTGAATTATTAGGCCCTAGAGAGCATTTGCTCTTTTTAATATCATTTTGCTTACCATTATATTCTAATTAAGACTTTTTATTTTCAAAATTTAATTAAAAATGCAAAACAAAGGAAATGAAATTATACTTACTCTTACCATTAAAAAAAGAAAAAACTTTTAAGCAAAAATGAAAGGATCTTATCCTATGTGCATCTACAATCCTATCTTGTACAGGTAATTACTGTTCACAAATGACACGTCTCTTTCCTGATTTTTTTCCTCTGTAGACACACACACACACACACACACTTTCCACATAAAAGCGAGTTTGTGCTACACATAATGGCCTGCAGTTTTTTCTAGATCAAGAGCTACAGCTCTTCTCTCATTCTTTTTTAATGGCTGCGCAATTTTATTGTTGGGCAGAACCATAATTTATTTAACATTTACCTATCACTGGGCATTGATGTTGTTCCCAGTTTTTTGCTGCTGTATAAACAGTGCTGTGCTGAATGAATGTCCTTGTGCCCCATCAAGATGTCAGTCCTGCTGTTTTTGTAGGATGGGTTCTTTAGAGATGCACAAGTCTGGTTTTACTCAGTACTATTCAAGTGTTTTTCATTTTTCAAATTTCAGTTTCATTGATGATGTCTAAGAGTGCTCATTTCCTACATTCCACACCCACCCAGCATTTATATTGGGTCTTTAACATTTAATATTTAACATTTAATACTTAACATGTATTAAATGATATTAAATGCTAATAAATGTTAAACATCCAGTATTTATATTAATATTATTGATATTTAAAGATATTAAGTTAATATTAAAGATTTATTAACATTTAATAAAATGTTAATATTGGATCTTAACATTTAATATAGATCCTTAAAATGTTTTCTAGTCTTTAGAAAATTGTAGTAAAATTAAATTTGTTTACTTATGAGTGAGGTTGAGTACCGTATCAGAATTTTAGTGGCTAATTGTATGCTTTTTTTCTGTCACCTATTCTCATCCTTTGCTTATTTTTATTTTATTTGATTTTTTTTTTGTAGCATTCTAGGCAAACTGGGTGGATTAGTCCTTGGCCTATATAACTGTTTTCTTCTGGGCAGGGTTCTGTGGGTCTTTAGTATCACAGGATGCACAAATACACATGGAAATTCATAGCGTGTCTTGGGTTTTCAGGAACAGAAATTTATTAGACCTTTGTGGTACTTTTCACAATTCTGAAAATGCTATTTAAAGAAAATGCCTGTAATGAATATGACAGTAAAATCATAAATGGCATTTTGGTTTCTATCCAGAATGGTGTGTGCCCTTGCATATTAGAGCATTGGTGGAGGGCATTGGAATTGTGAAGAATCTGCAGTCATTGGGATCCATTTCAGTGAGCTGAGATATCCTGAGAGGTTACTTAGTACATGTATACAGGGTGTATTCTAAAGAGGTTCAGCTGATTCTCAGGGACAGTTTTGTTTGCTTTAGTTTTTAGTCTATTCCCAAGACTTTTCAAATTGCCTTTGTTTTTTACTTCTAATTTTTTGAGTTGTTAGTATATTCACGTGGTTCAAGGTTCAGAACATATAAAGAAGTATGCAGTATAAAAAGACTTGCTTCCACATTTGAGTCCCTACTCCCATTTTTTCTCCTGACAGGTAACCAGTGTTCCTAGTTTCTTTTGTATCCTATAGCTTTGGCTAGTACTTTTTAATTTTCAAATATGACTTTACAAGAAAATTGATTAAAAATTATATGTCATCTACATTTAAAACTATGGCAGCTGAACTGCATATTTAAAAAATGGTTAGAATGGTAAATTTTGTTACATGGATTTGCTACAATGAAAAAATTTTAATAAAAACCATCAAAATTATATATTCATATGGTAACAAGGGACACTTAAATGTCTGGTTAGAGTGGTGAAATAGTAACTTATTTTTTTTGTGTGTGTTACAACGTTGCTTATGAAATACAATAGATAATAATTTTAGAAGGCAAAGTAAGCCATGAGAGGTCATGTTAGCCTTGGCTTTCAGGTGTGCTGCCATCTCTCAGAGGTCCCTCTTTTCCTCTTGTTTTAAGAGAGAATATATGATGAGCTGTTACTGGGAGCAGTCCAGGCCCATGGCCTCTCACCATGACCCCAGCAGGCCCTATGCAGAGCAGTACCGCATAGACACCCGGCAGTTTGCACAACTGTTTCAGCTTGTCTCGCCATGGACCTGTGGGACCCACACGGAGATCCTTGCTGAAAGGACTTTCAGGCTTCTGGATGACAACATGGACCATCTCATTGAATTCAGAGCATTTGTGAGCTGTCTTGGTATGACTCTGTACTTAACTGGAGCGAGTTGATTTGGGATGTGAATCTGAACATAATACAAGGTGGATTGTGTAGCAGGCAGATACAAATGATGAAATGTTTTTGTGATTAGCCTCATATGAGTTTGTAATTTTAAAAATCACTCTGCAGCCCTGGCCAGGTGGCTCTGTTGGTTGGAGCCTTGTTCCATACACCAAAAGGTGTTGTGGGTTCCATCCCCGGTCAGGGAATGTATAGGAAGCAACTGATGGATGTTTCTCTCTCATGTTGCTGTTTCTCTCTCTCTCTTTCTCTCACCCCTACTTCCTCCCCTACCTCTCTCTAAAATCAGTGAACATATCCTCTGGTGAGAATTAAAAAAAAAATCATTCTGCAGGCTCCTCTCGTGACTGGTTTTATGACTTCTTAAGGAGAAAGTGACTCAGGCTCTTAACATACAAGGTCATTGACCTTTTTCTCTTTGGTTCCCAGGGTGCGATGGTGGCTTGTTAGAAACCACATTCCTAAAGCTTACACATAGAATTAAAATTTGTCAAAAGGTATGAGGCCAGACAAAATTTATGAGATTATCTTGTAGCTCAGCAGTCACCAATCACCAGCTTTTTTCACATTTTCATTGCAAACATAGTGTGTGTCTGGGGTAGGGGAAGAGGAAGTGTTGGGTCCACAAGTGTGACCTTTTTCTCTCCTCAGTGAGTTTATGTCATGACACATGTACTTTAACTATTTGCATCTATTCACCCTCACTCTTTGGGTTTTTTTTTTTTTTGCAGATATTATGTATAATGGAGAAATGAATGAGAAAATTAAACTGTTATATAGACTTCATATTCCTCCAGGTAAGAAATAATTAGAAAAATTAGGCTCTATTCTGCCTTGACTGCTTTGTGTACAATACTGAAGTTCTTTTTATTTATTTATTTTATTTTTTACTTTGTTTTTTTCTCCTTTTTATTATATTTTATTGATTACTCAATTATAGTGTCTGAATTTTCCCTCCTGTGCCCCCCTCCACCCAGCACCCCGCACTCCCTCAGGCAATCCCCACACCATTGTTTATGTCCATGGGTCATGCATGTAAGTTCTTTGGGTTCCCCATTTCCTATACAGTGCTTATATACCCATGGCTATTCTGTAACTACCTATTTGTACTTCTTAATCCCCTCACCACCTCATCCATTCCCCTATGCACCCCTCCCATCTGGTGACCATGAAAACACTCTCAGTATCCATAATTCTGTCTCTTTTTTTTTTCTTTCCTTCATAGCATATAAATTTTTAAAATATATTTCATTGATTATGCTATTACAGTTGTCCCATTTTACCCTTTATTCCCCTCTGCCCTGCACATCCCCTCCCACCTGCACTCCCCCCACATCCCTTAGTTCATGTCCATGGGTCATACATATAAGTTCCTTGGCTTCTCCATTTCCTACACTATTCTTAACCTCCCCCAATTTTTTACCTACCATTTATGCTACTTAGTCCCTGTACCTTTTCCCCCATTCCTCCTCCCCTTCCCTGCTGATAACCCTCCATGTGATCTCCATTTCTATGATTCTGTTTCTCTTCTAGTTGTTTGCTTAATTGGTTTTTGGTCTTGGTTTTTTAGATTCGGTTGTTGATAGTTGTTTGTTGTCATTTTACTGTTCATGTTTTTGATCTTCTTCTTTTTCTTAGATAAGTCCCTTTAACATTTCATACAGTAAGAGCTTGGTGATGATGAACTCCTTTAGCTTTACCTCATCTGGGAAGCACTTTATCTGCCCTCCCATTCTAAATGATAGCTTTGCTGGATAAAGTAACCTTGGATGTAGGTCCTTGCTTTTCACAACTTTGAAAACTTCTTTCCAGCCCCTTCTTTCCTGTAAGGTTTCTTTTAAGAAATCAGCTGAGAGTCTTATGGGAACGCCTTTGTAGGTAACTGTCTCCTTTTCTCTTGCTGCTTTTAAGATTCTCTCCTTATCTTTAATCTTGGGTAATGTAATTATGATGTGCCTTGGTGTGTGCTTCCTTGGGTCCAAGTTCTTTGGGACTCTCTGAGCTTCCTGAATTTCCTGGAAGCCTATATCCTTTGCCAGATTAGGAAATTTATCCTTCCCTAATAGGATTTTGATTTCTTGGTCTTCCTTTTCTCCTTCTGGCACCCGCATGATTTGGATGTTGGAATATTTAAAGTTTTCCTGGAGGTTCCTGAGCTTCTCCTCATTTTTTTGAATTCTTGTTTCTTCATTTTATTCTGGTTGAATGTTTATTTCTTCCTTCTGTTCCAAACTGTTGATTTGGGTTCCGGTGTCCTTCCCTTCACTGTTTTCTTTATTTCACTTTTCATAACCTTCACCTTTTCCTCTATTGCAACCATATTCAACCAATTCTGTGAGCATCCTCATTACCAGTGTTTTGAACTCTGCATTTGATAAGTTGGCTATCTCTTCATTGTTTAGTTGTATTTTTTTCTGGAGCTTTGATCCGTTCTTTCATTTGGGCCTTTTTTTTGTCTCAGCTTGCTTGTTATGTAGTAAGGGGCAGAGCCTTAGGTATTCATCAGGGTGGGGCAACCCACAGTGCTGTGTTGTGACGCTGTATGTGGGAGAAGGGTCTGAGAGGGAACAGTGCCTCTTGTTTAGCTCTCTGCCAGCTTTCAGTCACTTCCGCTGCTACCCACAATCAAATTGGGCCTTCCTGGTGCTGATTCCCTGGTGGGTGGTTTTGTGTATGTTCTAGGACCCTGTGGGTGTCTCTAACGAACTCTCCTGTGCGGCTGGGTGTTTCTCCTGACTCCTCAGCCCCCATAGGTTTTTTCAGTAATAGTCTTTGAGGCTGTATTTCCCTGCACTGGAGCCCAGGCTAGGATGGTCTGTCTTGCTCCCCAGTTGTTCCTCCTGGTTTATCTGCATGCAAATATGGGACCACCTACTTTGCCAGCTACCACCTCCCCAGGCTGGCCACCTGACACCAGCTTTCTGCCCCTCCTACTGTTCTGGATGAATGTTTCTTCTTTAACTGCTTGGTTGTGAGACTTCCTTAGAGTTCAATTTTCTGTCAGTTCTGGTTGTTTTTTGTTTTTAAATTTGTTGTTGTCCTTCTTTTGGTTGTGCAAGGAGGCACAGTGTATCCACCTATGCCTCCATTTTGGCCGGTAATCCTGACGTTCCTTTCAAATTTCAGACTTGAAATCACAGATATTTCTAGTTTAGGGTTCCTGATGACATTTTAAGCACTGTATTGTATGGCCTATGGCAATGGTTGCCAAACTTGAGGGTGCAGCATAATCATCTGGAGGACTTGTTAACACAGGTTACTGGGCCCACCCTAGTTTTTCAACTCACTAGATCTAAGGACCACACCTTATAAACCATTGGCCTGTAGAATGTATGGGAAACCAGACCCTGGTGGCCTTAACGGATGGCTATTTTACTCTACTGTTTTTGAAGGACCATTTCATTTTTCCAATATGTAAGACCTTGTTCCGTCAAATTGAATCACTGGTAACTGAGAACAAAGGAAACAGTTTTGAAACCTATGGGAATACCTTAAGTTATTCAGTGGACCTTTGAAATTGATAGAGGTGGATTAGGAATTCCAGAGGGTCCCTGGACCTCAGTGCCATGGTTCTGGTGCTGGATGGGGCAGCTTCTGATAGAAGTTCCCACTGAGGGTCCCTGGGGAGGCTGTTGGGTTTTAGGTTTCCAGGGCCATGAGAGCCTGGTGGCTTTTACAATGAACACCTGTACAAAAGTTGAAAATGAAAGTGACTATTATTGGTGGGCTTTCTGGATACAGTTTCTGAATCAGCCATTACTGAGTTGGTGTATAATACATTATGCATGTTGTCTCCAGGGAGCATTCTGTAGCAGCCACACACAGCTGCTCCTCCATTTTTCCAAGCACTCATTATTACTCTAGTGCAAATTGTTTAGCATCAGTGAAGTTCTTTGCCTTTTATGCCAATATATTGTAATTTGCCCTTATTTTTCCACAAATGTTTTCCTACTAACATAGAAGACATGCATAATTATTCCTTTATTGTCATTATCACCTTTTCATAATCATTACCTATTATATCCAGTATATTGCTAGATAGAACATGGTTGATTTTATTTTTTTCAATTATTTTATCTTGAGTTTTAAATAACTTTATTTCGGGATAATTTTAGATTTATAGTAAAGTTACAAAGATTGTATAGATAGTTGTAATTCTTGATATATCTTTAAATTTATTACTGGTTTTTGATATTATCATTTGAAATTGATATTTGATTAATATAACTTCATATTGAATTATTTGGTTCTGAATTACAAGTTTATTTCTAAAAATATGTTAATTATATTAATTCATTAAAGGCATTTGTAGACCTTTATGGCTTCAGAAATCAATTTTTCAAAAACTTTCCTAACATATATGATTGTAATATTTATAGTGTATGACTGAATTTAAGTTGTTAAATGGAAGTTAAGACTTGATATATTATTTTATTTACCTATATTTAACATTTGAATTTTTATGCAGTTTTTAAAAAAAGTCTTAATGTAGACCCTAAAACCTGTATTTAAACACATCAATTTGCCAAGACTGTGAAGATCCACAATACATTTAGGTATTTTCATCTAAATAGGTGTAATTTTAACAAATATGTACTTTCTACCAATAATGAACAACTTTTTGATTAAAGGTGGGATAGACATGTTAGTTGGAAAAAAGTTTTAACTCACTAATTAGGAAGTATGCTGAGGATTACAAATTTGAATTTGTGTGCCTAAAGAGGAATACTTTATTTGCCTGATGGGAGGCAGGGTACCAGACAGGGGGACCTGGCCTCTGTGCAGACTGGTTGAAATTTGGAGAGGGTCCTAGAGGACGCAAAGGACTTTTGTGAACTTGCTTAAGTTATCTGATGCAACACAGGAAGCGAGGAAGTGCTAGGCCTAGGGCTGGGCCTCAGTTCTGGAAATGCTCACTTTGTTGGCTCCGTGGTGACTGCAACACTGTATAGCACAGGAAATAGAAAAGAAATACTCCAGATGATTTGATACCATATCAGGTGATGTAGAGATGTACAGTATTCATGAAGATTATTAAATCAGGAGTTTTCATAGCAGATTGATAAATGTACAGATATTGATTATTTTGCTTAATTACACTAATTGGACTTCCAGAAGACAGTTTCCTGGAAGAACATTAGCTTCATCATCAAAAAACATCAAAACAAGCTACTGAGAATAATATGTTGGCAATGGTAAACAAACACAAACTAGTGAAGTGTTGGAGGCTTTCCATAAGATGGTATACTAAGATCAGAGCTGATATCACAAGTTCCTTTTGGCAGATTAGCTTTCCAAAATACTTCCCTGCTGGTCTGGATCTACACCAAATGGATCTTCACATGTTGAATCTAATAAAATTCAAGTGGCTCATCTTCATGTTCAGCTTTATGTGAAGAAGTAGAAATTTCTTCCTGAGTACCAAAGTGCATTTGCTGTCCAGAGGAAGGGTTTAGTCAAGAAGTTGAGTTAAAAGGAAAAATCTTGTGAGTAATTCCAACTTGTCATTTGGTTGAAGATAGTTATTTTAAAAAGACTTAAAATGTTGAAAACCTGAATGAGCTTAATTGAAAACTAAAAGAATGCATGAAAACATATTAACATGTACTAATAAAGTATGATTCAAAGCAAAACGTCAACTTAGAAAAGAACAAGGTTATACTTCATTAATGATGGTCAGTGTTAATTTGGATCCTGAAACATAATTATAGGCTAATACTGCAATATCTGTATTTTAATGAAGAAAAGCTTTGTTTAGAAATACTTGATATGGGAAAAATATTGATTGGATTAAAAATAGTTACAGTAGCCAAAAATTTTCAACATTACATTTGTCAGAAAGAGAGAAGCTGTTTGATGTGCAGAATGACCGACCACATACTTGAAGTAAAAAATATTTAAACCATTTAAATTATCTTTAGTAACAAGAAAGGAGTTTCCATTAAGTAGAGAAAAATGCCATTTGCCTCCACCTTCTTGTGATAGTGACAGTCTGTTTTGAAGAGGTCATTATTTCAAAGTCCTAATCAGAAATTGTATGTAGCCATTTCTATATTATTAGTATGAAAACTAATATTAAAAAGTCCTGAGCATGCTAAGATTTCAGAACCATTCATTCCATCTTGTTACTTCACAAAATCTATTTTGTTCCATTGCCCACAATAAAAGAATATACTTTGGAAGTTTAAGTTCATTTACTTAGAATGGATCCACTTTCTAAACCCATGCAGTACGATTGGAAATACGCAAGATCTTTACTTGACATTGTTTTGTCAAGAGTACCAACAGATAGGATGGTAGGTACTGAGATTATATATATATTTATACACACACACACACACACAACCATAGATTTCATGGAATGTTCACTGTGGATGAAAACCTTAGCAGTATTGCAGAATGGGATATTATATGTTTGAAATTAACATCAACAGGACCAAAGATATGGGGCATGTGATGAGTAATGTTTGCCTAAATGTAGTTTGGCACTCAGGTTATACCCACCATATTGGTTCTACTTGGTTGGCCTTTTATGGTTATACTGAGAAACAATACTGGAGATAAACTATAATCTTCTGCTTTTGGGAATGTGCCAATGTGTCCAAATATCCACTGGCAACCAATAAAACTAAAAAATCACTACACTGCTTTAAGGACCAAATTGTTGGGAATGACCCAAGAGACATTACATGAAGTAAGCTCACCAAGTGAGGTGGAAACAGGTGAGCTAAATGATGACTCCATCCATAAGAACTTCCTTCAGAAAAATGGAAACAGTATGAAAATTCAGTTGAGGGAAATAATGATTTTGAAAACAGATGACCTACTGAGGAAACATGCCAAAGTCAAATCACAGGATACAAAAATGACAGTTCCCATTCTGGTCTAACAATTTAGGCTGTACTGATACCAGCCAGGTCAGAAGTGATACCAGGCACACTGATTTGGTGATGGGCAGCTTAAGCTAGATAAGAAATCTGTTCTTTGGATTGGAGCAAGACTTGAAAATGCCACTTGAAGTGAAAACTGCAGAATACAAACCTCCTTAAAAACCTTTTGTGAAATTGAAGATTGCATTGAACTTTTTGAAAGAAAAGTGAGGTGCTGAAGATCCCTGGTATTATCCAAGTTGTCAGGAAGCCACTAAGAAATTGGATTTATGATATCAGCATCCAATACTCAACTATATCTCAAGGGATTTTTTTACAGTAGCTATCTAACACACAAGTTGGATACTTTAGTTGATTTTCATATCAATGATTGAGTTATATTGTAATTCCTAATCCAAATGCAAGTCCTATAATTTGATTGCTTTTTCTAACCACTGTGGAGGGTTAGGAGGAGGACACTGTATTGCTTTTGAAAGAAGAAAATATGATGGAGGATGGTATTATTTTGATGATTGTAGTATCTTAATTGAATCGGAAGGCTAAATTGTGCTGAAAGCAGTATGTTTAAGAGTTAAGGGAATTTCAGACAACCAAATGTAAATTATTCATCAGATTTTAACTTGTGCAGTCCTTGAAATGAGACACAATGAATAGTTTCTTAATTCATTTATAGTCTTGAATTATGATATATAAGAACATAATACTAAGATTACATTTAGCTCAAATAGCCCATTTTGGAAGGCTAAAAGTACATTTGAAGACTATGTAAACTCAGTCTTTACTATTTTCCCGAATGCATTGTATCCTGTTTCTGATTATGGATAGATGAGTTTTCTTCAGTGAACTCTGAGTGTTCCTGATGTCCAGCACCAGTCATGGTGTTTTCTGTGTGCCGGGACTGGAAAGAGGCTGGAAAGCATTGCTTTGTGGTTGGTTGGCCTTTCCAGTTCCTTGTCACTGTCGATACTTTATGTGCCTCCTTTCTGGATACTCACCCACTGCTTGAATGAATTATTCCACTCTATGCTTCCATGACGTGTGCATGTTGGTTCTTCTATTAGAGTGACTTGTGGGCATGTTTCTTCTGTTTGACACACCAAGCTCTTTGAGGACGGGGATCCAGTGTCCTATTGACATCTCAGTGGCTCTTATCTAGGAAATCCACTTCCATTATGACTGCCCCAAGTACTATCCAGTGTTTGTAGTTTTCCACTTACTCAGTTTCTGAGTGGCTTCTAACACTTGCCACTTTGTAGAATTTGTTTTCGGCAAAGTTGGGGAAAAGATTGACTCAATATCTTTATTGTAGGAAAAAAAAGATCGGAAAATAACTAAAACCTACCTTCCAAGAAAAGAGGGTAGCTTACCAAGGCTTTGGTGCCATCTTGTGGATATTTATTCAATCACAACTGAATTTTGCCTTGAATTTATTCTCAGTGAATGGCTTACTAGTAAGCATCAACATCTTTAAAATGAGGATCCTTTGTCTGTATTCCCCTTTATAATTATTTTTGTGAGCTTTATTTATTTTTAGAAAGGGGGAAAGGAGGGAGAAAGAGAGGGAAACATCCATGTGGGAGAGAAACATTGATCAGTTGCCTCTCACATGTCCCCAGCCGGGAATCTGGCCTGCAACCCAGGTATGTGCCCAGGCCTGTAATCAAACCAGTGACTTCCCGATGATGCCCAACCCACTGATCAGGGCTATATTTGTAAGTGTTACTGATCTACAATTCACATAGTACACAATTAATTCACTTAAAGTATACAATCCAAAGCTTCTAGTATATTCAGTTAAGCAACCATCATCATGACTTTAGAACCTTTTCATTACCCTCTAAAAAAGCCCAAACCTTTTAGCATTGCCCCCCTTCCCCTCTACCCATTTCTCCCTGCTTTCTGTTCCATAGATTTGCCTTGTCTGGATATTTTGTATAAAGGGAATCATGCAATATATGTGCTGGTTTTTGGCTGCCTTCACAGTGCATCCATGCTGTAGCATGTATCAGTGTTGCATTCCTATTTATGGCTGAATCTGATACACCAATTGGTAGGCATGACATAATTTATCTGCTCACCAACTGATGAACAGTTGGGTTTGTTTCCAACTTCTTGGCTCTTAGGAACAATGCTGCTACATGCATTTGTGTACAAGTTTTTGAGTTGACATGTTCTTATTTTTGTTTCATATATGCCTAGTGGAATTTCTGGGTTGAATAGTAATTTAACTTTTTTGAGGAACTGCCAAGCTATTTTCCAAAATGGCTGTAACATTTTATATTTCAACCAGCAATTCTGATATAATTGTATTTTTGTGCATTTTAAAACTTGTAATAAAGAGCTTTGAATTCAGTAAAGCTCTTCCCAATTTTTGTTAGAAAGTATATAATATAGCACAACATGACTATTATAGAAAAATAACATGAAAAGTTTAGAACAAATTACCTATTGTCCCACCCAAAGATATGTTGTTTATTTGTAAAATTTATGGGTATAGTGTACACATATATATATTTAAACAAAATGGATTTTACTTCACACATTTTTCTAGGCCAGGTCTTGTGAATTGGTGTATAATTAATTACAACAGTGTGTGTATGTGTGCGTGTGCGTGTGCGTGTGTATATATATCCAGAAAAGAGTACTATTCTGGTATGTAGGATATTTTCTTTACTCTGTGTATCCAGACAGTGCTTTCTGTATACCTGGGTTCACAGACTCTGCAAAGGCTGCTTCCCACAGGTTGGGGGCTGCTGGCTTACTTAACCTTTAGTTTTCTTACCTAAAAAGCTTTGATTTTAGTCAAGATAACATAATTTGTTCAACTTGATCTTTTCTTAAGCACTCACTGAAAATGATCGAGACAGCCAGTCACCATTAAAGAATCCTCTGTTGTCGACATCAAGACCCCTGGTTTTTGGGAAATCAAATGGCACGTACCTCTCTTCATTGATACCTTCAATATGGCACACCACTGCTGTTTTCAGGAGCAAGACTTTGCGACTCTTCTTAGACTCACCTACGCCCTCCCTCCTGAGAAAGAACACTGAGCCTGCTGCTTTCAAAGGCCAGAAACCTTGAGTTGTAGTGTACTGCTGACTGCCCCTCAACCCTACCATGTTTCTCTTGTAGCAAGAGATGTCACCTAGCTGCCATTCTCCATTTGTAATCAGTTGTAAAACACTGTTCCTCCTATGTCATCTACGTTCCTGTTTGGAATTCCTTCACCCTGCACTACCCCCTTTTATGTTTTGTTTTGTTGGTTGTTTTTTTTTTTTGTTGTTTTTATTTGGAGTAACACATACATTGTTTCCTTTGTCTCAGGTGATGCAACTGATTATCAGAAACAGCTAAAGCAGATGATTAAGGATTTAGCCCAAGAAAAAGATGAAACTGAGACTGACTTGCCCCAAATGAGCCAGGTATGAACTTTATTCTGTGTAAAGAATTAACTATCTTGCCAAATGATTTGTTTAGAAGTTAGTTTGGTAATTCAGTTGGGGCCCTTTTACCTCCAAAGTCATTATTAAAGGATCTTGTAACTTTTGGGGGGAAATCTTTAAAAATGTGATCCATTCAGATATTCAGAGCTCTTCAAAACAGGCTGTCTTTGAAGAATTTTTCTATCAAATTCATTACCCAGAGTGTGATGAAGATTTATTCCATAGAGTGGTGGCATGGTGGATATACCATAGTTTTTTTCCCTTAAAATTGGTCAATGCTAATTGATTACATGACAGTACTTGTCTCCTAAAACGTTTCTATAATCTCCAGAACAGATTTCTGTGCCATATTCAAGAACCATGTGACGGTGGTAGGTTATTCAGTCCTTTATTACAGGACCTAAGTCTTCTTGGTGCTAATATGTGCTGTGAGCCTTCAAGAGGGGACATTTAGCATGCAGTTTCTCAAGTCTTGTTTTGACCTCAAGTATCTTTTGGGATTCCTATGTCCTGACATATTTGACAAGTGCTCTACTCTGTTTGGGGAGTTTCTTTCACATTTTCCTTCTCCGTAAAGTTAGTTACATCTCAACACTGCATGTCAGTCATACCTCAATTTAAAAAAAAAAAAAAGTTAAATCTCATCACCCAGAGCCATCAACATTACCATTCTGATATATAGCATATCAACTTTTTGCTACAAACAAAAATGGGCTGCATCAATACTTGGAAGTCATTTACTTCAAAACAATCATGGATATTTCTCTCAAATCATTAAATATGTATTAAATTAGCAGTTCTCAACTATTTTCTTATTCCTAGAATTGTGTAGCTAAATCTCACATGAAGTCTCTCTCATCACATTACATAGTGTCAATTTGGGCAGGAGTGTGTAGTTTCAGAAGCATCAGTCATCACTAGTCATCACTGTTCATTTTTACCACTGTTAGTTGATGCATGGTAGTCCCACCAGAGGAACAAGCCATTATTTTAGTCGTATTTAAGTTGCTTCCAACTTTTTCCTGTAATAACCCTTAGTTTAAACATCCCTGTAAACAAAGTTCTGCATAGCTTTTGGATGCACTACTTGCTTGATGTTGACTTGCTGGGTTAAAGGATGTATACACATCTTTACATTGGGATGGGCAAGTTTGTTTTTTTCCGTAAGATGGCTCTAGTAGAACTTAGTTGTCTTTAACTTCATTTGAAACAATTTTGTTGGATTGCATTGTGACAACTGTCATATCAGCATACATTAGAAAAAAATCTTATCAAAATTGGTGCATTCTTGTATAGCTATTTTAATGTTACAGATGGAATACATTTTCAGCATATTATGCTTTAGTATTTCAAGAAAGGTAAAAATGTAACTGAAATGCAATGAAAGAGTTGTTCAGTGTATGGAGGTGCTGTGATTGATCAAACTTGTCAAGTGGTTTATTAAGTTTAGTGCTGGAGATTTCTTGCTGGACAATGCTCCACAGCTGGTTAAGAGCAGTTGAAGTGGGCAGTGATCAAATTGAGACATTGAGAACAGTCAGCATTATACTATGTGGGAAATTGCTGATACTCGAAATATCCAAATCGATAATTATTGGCGAAAATGAAAAATGTGTCTTTACAGAAAAAACTAAACAGACTTTTTGGGCAACTCAATACAATAACACACTTAGAAGTATGCTACTTGTATAAATACTATACAAAGCATCCGTACTCCTTAGAAGTATAGCATACTTCTAAGTGTGCTTAAATTCTCTGGTCAAAGGGCAGATACTACCTTGTCTCATATTCTGCTTCCAAAAGTACCATGTAGTTTTCTCTATGTACTAAAGTTTTTTTTTTTTTTTTTTGAAAGCATACTTCTATCCTGGTTATGCTGCTATATATCATATACTTTTTTCCCTAGAGAGAATTTATCCAGTTCTGTAAAACTTTGTACAGTATGTTCCGGGAAGATCCAGAAGAAAATAATTTGTACCAAGCCATCGCCACAGTAACCACCCTGCTACTGCAGATTGGGGAAGTGGGGCACCGAGGTAGCAGCTCTGGAAGCTGCTCTCAGGACAGTGGGGAGGAGCCACAGGCTTCAGTTCCTTCTCTGGAGCAGGACTCTGTCTTTGCAGACACTGACCCTCAGACAGCTTCCCAGGATGCCCAGGCATTTCCTCAAGAGGCAGAAGGGAACTGGACGGTCTCCCTTGAGCATATCGTAGCTTCACTTTTGACTGAACAATCATTAGTAAACTTTTTTGAAAAGCCACTGGACATTAAATCCAAACTTGGAAATGCCAAGATCAATCAGTACAGTCTCAAAACTTTTGAAATGAACAGCCAATCACATCCTGAAATCAAGCAAGACAGCAGTTTGCTGAGACGAGTCTGCCATAACAAAGCAAGGACCACAAATCAAGTTTCGTGGGTTGTCAGCCCGTAAATCCAGGTTTCAGGATCATTTAGAGTATATCCCACAAGCTGAGTATATGACAGCCCCAGCTGTGGCCAGGGTAACTTATGTAACCCTCATTTATTTTTATTTATTAAGAGAATTACGAGTTTTATGAGATTTGCTGAAATGGGCATTTCTGCTGCGATGATTTTGTTCTCAGAAAAGTCCAATGTATCATGCTAACCCAGAGACAAATGCCCAAGCTTCTATTTTTCACTTGGATAATAGTAAGTCCAGAATCAAGTTCACTTCCAAATCCAGGAGCCACTATCTGTGCAACTGCATTTGGTTTTTGCACAAATTTTGTTTCAATGCTGGTAATTGAAACCATTTTAACATATTTGGTTTTATTTCACTTGTCCTTGCAAAAATGTTTTGTATATACTTTCAATGTTGGCCTCCAGATTTTTAAATAAATTTTTGTATTGATTTTGGTCCTTATTTATGCCTTATACTTTTATCTGAGTGTCTAAGGTTTGGGTTGTGCCAGTGAACAGGTAAGCTGATGTCCCTTCCCCTCAAATCTTATGTTCTCAGTCAATGGTGCAATAGGTGCAAGGGTGTCCAACCTTCAACCCAACACAAAATTGTAAATTTATTTTAAAAATGAGATTTCTTTTGTGACTATGTGTTGCAACATATTTAATGTGTGGCCCAAGACAACTCTTCTTCCAGTGTGGCCTAGGACACCAGAAGATTTGACACTTCTGCTTGGATTTTTCAATCCTACCTTGGTGACCACCATCACCAACGGGGCTTCAGAGATGACCTCTTTATAGTGGTGTAAATAATAATGTAATATAACCTCTGCAACACTGCTTTCAGGCTGAAGATTTTGGATTATGTAAATTTTACCCCTGAGCTCCATGTAAACCCAGACTAAAAATACCTCAAGGCCATGGGGGATGAGCTAAAATATTAACTGTACATACAAATTAAACATAATTTGGTTACCCCATCAAAATAGCAATTGTTTTAGAAGACAATTCTGTACTTAACAATTACACTCAATACAGATAGAAGCAGAAGCTTATAGACATATTACCAAGTATAAATAAAGATACTATCAATTGTTATCATTTCAGTTTGGTAATATGAAGTGGCCAGTGGGCAATTGAGTCCTACATGCCAAGTTTCTGGAAAGTTTATCGTAGTGCTTTTACATGTATGGAATTCTAACATTACCTCCAATGCCCCAACTACCTAAACAGTTATTCTAAAGCCAGCCTATACCTCAAAATTACCTTTAAAAACTTGCTTAGGACCTGTCCAAATATTCAGAAAGTCGGGGCTGGAAAGAAGGGACACAGGCACAGTACTAAGGAAACACTTTCCAAGTAATTCTGATTGGGAACGACTTTAAGATATACAAATACATTCCATTGCCACCAGAAACAGGAAACCAAACCATAAAGGTAGTTTATAACTTTATTCAACAATCAGCAGTTAGTTCTCATCCACATTAACTGTTTGTAGATCTGCAAAAGAAAAGACAGCTAGTCACCTTCCATACCCATACATTGTATTGTTTTTCTAATCTAAACAGCTTTGTGGAATAAAGTAAAACTTACTTTTGAAAGTGGTGACAGGTACATACGTGACCAGCGTATAGAGTTTGTTTGGTGAATCTTCATCCTCATTACGTTTTCTGGACAACCGCACTCGGATACGGTATGGGACATTCCTAATAACAAATACAGGTGTGCTGGTAAAGCGAATTCCTCCTATCACAAAAGTAGCCACCAGGTGTATTCACACATCCCCACTCCTGTAACGTGTTTCTAATTGCACCATCCTTTGTTCTAACCTGACCAACCAGCCACTATAGGAAACTGTTGTTTCAGGATTTATACCCATTTTAGTAGGCAGCCACCACTGACATTCAACCTATACAGAAATGTGGCCCTCAGCAGTCTTTTCCCTCACCACCACAGAAATCGTGTTTATGATCTTTGTCTGAAAGTTAAATTTGGATAAACACTAAGTAACTTGCAGGCTACACTGAACACAAAGAACTATTAAATGTTGTTTACACTCTGCATCACAGTGGCTTGTACCACCTTTTACTGGTCTGAGATGAAGAGTTCTGAAACTTGGGACTACAGCCATCCTTCGCTATATGGCGAGGGATGGCTGTATACTTCCCTGGTGAGTACCTATATAGATTTTTATGCTGTTAAAATTACGTAGGTTTAAGAGTGTAGAAAGTGTTTAAGAGCATATGAAGTGTTTGTAAGAGTGTGGGAAAGGTTAATAAGAGTGGGAAAGGTTTATAGGAGTGTGGGAAGGGTTTATAAAGCCTTAAAATATATACAAATAATAAAATAAATGCAATGCTGCTACTTCGCAGATTTTCACCTATCACAGGGATCTCTGGAACGTAACTCTTGATGTCTATACCACTCCTTCCTTACCCCAAAGGAGCCATTACTGGCAGCTCCTTTATCTCACACATTTCTACCAGCACCCTAAATGCTAGTCCACTGCAGAGCTGAATGTCATCCCACCTAACCCCAACACTGAACTACCACCCAGATGCTACACTCTGCCATGCTTCAGTCTTATAAAGTCACCTAGCCCATGCCAGTGCCACTACCTTTATTTCCACACTGGCACCTTACATTGTCCTTCACAGCAAAAATCACTCCCCTCCTTAATAAGCAAGGGTTCTCAACCTTGGCCCTATTGACATTTGGGCTGGATACTTCTTTGTGGAGGGCTGTTATGCATTCTAGGATGTTTACAAGAATCCGTGGCCTATACTGACAACCAAAACTGTGCCTGGGGGAGGATAGGTAAAATTGCCTATGGTTAAAAAACAGTGCTTTAATTGTTTCTACAGAGAAATACAGACTCTTTGCCATGACCTACATGATCCCTTAAGATCTTCCCCTATCTAACTTCCCATCCTTATCTCCAATTCATTTATTTGACTTCACCTGATTTGTTCTCTCTGTGCACCACTCCCACCTGACCCTCACACTGATGGCTCCTTTGTTGTTTGGGTCTCATTAAAAATACCATGTCAAGGGGCTTCTCTGCAGGTGCTACCCCACTATTTGAGTTACTTTCACACTATTTTATACTTCTGTAAGCATTAGCTAATTACTGAACTTATACAGAATGTGCAAAGTGAGCTGGTGTGATTTTAAAGGTTATTATAACACAGATAACACTTTGGCACCTTATTCCTTTGGCCCAGACGGCTTTGTTGAGCCTGGTGTCAATGCGCACATCTGGAGTTCCCATCTCCTTCATGGCAAATTTCCGGATCTCTTTAAGTGCCCGAGGGGCACGCTTCTTGAAGCCCCTTAGATTCAAACATAAGTAAATAAATGAACTAAAGGAGTACTGTATTAAATGAAGTATGTATTATGTTCCATTTTCATGAAAGAAACCTACACAAAACTTGAACAAGACAGGACAATTCTTTCTTCAGGCAGCGTTAATGCCCAGCAACTAACATATCTGAACACAAAAGATGCACAACCCACTTTTAATAATAGAGTAAGGGCTCTATGTACAGTCCTTAAGTAATGTTAATATACATGTTGGCCAACCCTTTCCTGATCAACAAAACCAACCCCAAACTCTAATACCACTTATCAAGGAGAATATAATCAAAGGATGACTTTAGAATATGCTTGAACATAAAGCATACAACACTGACCGGTAAGCATTCCCAGATCAAAATGGGGGGGGGGGGAGCAAAAAACCCTGGGAATTGATACACAAAAAATTATGTATTTCATATGCTTATACTTCACAGTCACCTTCAAAGTACTCTCTATTTGATGCAATACACCTATCAAAACATTTCCCCCCCACTGCTCAAAACAGTTTTTGATCTTGTCAATTTTGATACCTTTTAGTGCTTCTGTTGTTTTCTTTGGTTTGTTTCACCTCTTGCACATGAGCAAAACCCTTCCTTTTGATGACTTTTTTCATCCAGGGAAACAACAACAACAAAGAGTTGCCTGGGTAGGGATTGGGTAGGGCAAGGGGGCATGCCGTTTTGGTCAAAAACTGCTGGAACACCCAGTGCAGTGCGGAGAAGTACACTTGTAAATCCCCCATCATGTAATGGGCAAATGTGCCCCCCTCCACCAAAAAAACCCCCCACACACTGAAGCCAAAAGACCTCTCAGAATGTCAGCTGGTATCCTTAGTCAGGTGGGTTCCTAGAACACTTACTTAGCAGGGAGAGCCTATACTACAAGGGCCCGCTCTCCAGAAGCTAATTCTTTTTTTGGGGGGTCCCCAATCACAATTACAGCTGTCATATCTTAAGACACAGCATGCTTTTGGAGACCATTCAATACTAATTTAAAAGTTCATTTCCCTGGTCTGTGCTCAAAGAACAGAGACCTGAAATATACAGATTCCTCTCACAAGGTATGATGAGGACAAGAGTTAATTCTATGAAGCTCTTGGCACGTGCCAGGCACTGTCATTAGCTCCTGTCAGTTCTAGCTCTGAGCTAGGTACTATTAATGCACTGTTTAAACAAGGACACAAATCCATTTGATTTCATACCTTCACTTGGCCCCTGCCAATGATTCAACTCTAATCCAAGGAACAGCTCCTGGCATGTAATAGGTGCCCCATACTTGTTAGATGAAGCAAACTTTATGGAATACAATAAAAATAACAAATGGAGCATGGAAGAGTGACATAACTCAGCTCTGAAACCTTCAATAACATCCCATGACCCATGAAAGACCCGACTCTCTACCCACCCCCACATCCCACTTTACCATGTCTCTCCTACTCACTGCTCTACTCTTACCAGCCTCCTGGTTATTTCTAGCAAGTAAGCAAGCTCATGCCATTCATTTAAATACTTCATCACCCAGAAATAAAAAGCACTAAGAATACTATCAGTAGTAAAAGAAAATCCTAGGCTCTTCAGATTGCCACACTTCTGGAGTATATCAAATGGTGTCAAGTCTGACAGAGGAAGATAGACCAGGGAAAAGAGGTAGGGAGCATTAGGGAAGGGGATTGCAGGTTTGAATAAGATGGCCAAGGAGATTTTGGGAGTCAAGAGCTGAAGCATGATGAGGGCAGCCTCGTATGTGAGAAAGAGCAAAGGGGGGAAAGAGTAAAAGTAAAACCAAATAGCCCCCCTGAATCAGATACATATCTGATACAATTAAGAACAGAAGTGGCCAATTCATACAGAATCAGCAAGTACTTTGGATTCCAATCTGGGTAAGACAGGGAAGCCAATGGAGGGTTTGAGGATATACTAGATTTTGGGGAAGCGAGGGGGAACCAGGATCAGGGAGCTACAAATTATAACTACAGAAGTGACAGAATGGTGGAGGGGCCAGTGCAATGGGTCAAATAGTGAAAGGCAGAACCAACAGGACATGCTGGCTTGCCAGTAACTGAACTAGGGAAGGCCACAAGAGAAATGGGAAGGTTAGGGTTGGAGATGGATACTAGGATTGGGTTTGGGACCATGTAAAGTTTGAGATGTCCGCTTAAAAACCCTAGAGTATAGGCAGAATAGAGGAATTGAGTCCTGGGACTCAACATTAAGACGATGGATTATAAGAAGAACCAACAAAGTAGAAGGACAAGGGGCAGCTACAGAGGAGAAAAATAAAATGCAAGACTGAAATCTTTGAAAGTTAAAAAAAAATAATAATAAAGCATTTCCACGGAAGAAACAAGAAACTGTCACTTGCCTCTAATCAAGAGGACTGGGAAATAACCAAAGGGTTTAGTACCAGATAGGTCTTCACTTTGGGTACTAAGTGCCTGAAAAACTTGCCCACCTGCAACAGCCCACACCCACATTTTTCAAATGTCCTATTCATTAGTGTAATCTTTAAAACAAACCCCTCTTTACTTGGAACAACTTACCATTTTGCATCTAAACAGTTGTATAACTTCCCATAAATCAACTAGGAAGGTAGGATTTTTTGGTTCAAATGGGTGGTGGGAAGGGAATGCGGTTACTAAGAAACAACATTAATGCACCAAAAGGAACATGGTGCCTCTTGGCTCACACATGACCAACCCTTGGCTGGGAACAGCCAGTCAGGCTCAATGTGGGCAATGCTGCACATTTGAATTCCTCAAAATTAGTTGTCCTGGAGACTGCCAAGTCAAGTGCGAGAGATTTTGCTCCACAGATTGGTGCCTAAATAGATTATTTTGCCCCATAATATTTGCGTATTCAAGATTTGGTCTCCATTATCAGTAGTAACCACGATATGCAGAAGATGGGAGGAATTACTAATCTTAAGAAAAACCAAGCCCCAGGAAAAACACAGAACAATTCTTTTCCTGTCTCTAGTGGTTTCGCCTCTGATATCATAACTCCATGAATATTAATAAGTACATATCTGCATGTATCAGAGAACTAAAATAATCCAATTTAAGTGTTCACATGCTAGAATGGAAAGGGTTTTTTTTTTTTTTTAAGTTAACTGTTAAAGAGTCTAAATAAAGACATTAAAATGTTTGCTTCCCCCAGCATACATATTGCTCATTTCGCCTGCCCAGGTCTATTTAATTCAATTACAAGCACTGAGTAGAATGATTTTATCACCGTGTTTTCCCAACTGGCTCTCCCAGAAACCTGATTATTTAATCTCAGGTTTGTAGTCATCAACCCCTACCTTTAAACCCTATAGACCGAAAATAGGGTCCACACAATACAGATACGAATTTTTATAGAACTGCTCATTTCTAGATCACCTAGCATTTAATCCTGGACAGACTCAAAGCAACACCCAGACGCGCTGAGTTCGGAAGGCTCCGACCAGCGTGGCTGGGCGAGGGCAGGGTACTCACACTCCATGGATGCGCTTGTGGATGTTGATGGTGTACTCTCTGGTTACTACCTCGTTGATAGCTGAACGGCCCTTCTTCTTCTCGCCACCTTTCTTTGCGGGAGCCATCTAAACTCAGGCGACAAGGGGGCTCTTAACAGGGTGGGACCTGCACAAGCCAATTCCTCCCTCCCGGACCTGGGCTCACGCGGCCGCCCTGTCGGCGCTTCCGTGTGCCGAAGCCCGGCTGATGCCCGAAACCCTAGTTTCCGGGAGAGTCAAACCAGCCATTCCACAGCACAAGCATCCACGCCCCTCGAGTGCCCCCGTCCCGCAAACCCCTGCGACCCGGCACCCCTAAGCCATTCACCCTCCCAGGCTACCAAAGCCCTTAAGCCCAAGGCGGATTCTCGTTCTCTGGAACGCGGAGTCCCGGTCCAGCTCAGGAGAAATCCCGTTGCCCGGGTCAACGATCCCGCTGTCCGGGTCAACGCAATCGCGGGCAAGGATGGACCCAGATTCCTGAGTAGGACACCCGCAGCCCATACTCACTACGATGGGCCCAGGTTGAAAAGAAAGAGCGCGAGGAATTGTGGGAGAAGGGAAGCAAGTTTGCAAGTACAACTTCCGGGTCGCCTGGCGGCGGGTGGCACGGGAGGTGGAGCTGTGACGTCAGCGGTGCGCGCCGGGAGTAAAGCAATCTGGCGTGTTGCGACGTGGGACGCCTGCGTTGCTTGTCGCGCGAGTCCACTTTTCTGTTATCTGAGTTTCCGTCTTCTCGAGAAGGAGGCGAGGAAGGGAACCGCGCCATCTTGTCGTCTGAGTCTTAAAACAGAATCAAAACCTAGGCCTCCGGTTGGCTGGGAGCAGGGCTTGGGAGACCAGACGCTGTTTTGTTTTTCCCGTTCACTCATTAATTGATTGGGGCACGTTTATGGAACCTGTGTGGCAGGGTGCCGGCTGGCGTTCCTAAAGATGACAGACAGCTCTGCCCTGCAGGTGCGGACGGCGAGCAGGAGGACTCACGAGTGACGGTCGTTGTTCTGCACTGCGGAGCTGTTGGAGATTGTATCCAGCTTGATGCATGAGTGTGTACATCCGACCTTCTCAGGGGCCCCTTTTTAGGTCTAGCAAGCCTGGGGAGGTCAAGTAACCACAGAGCATACCTGGTCAGGTCATTGCCTCCTGAGCCCGCCCTGCCTCTCGTTCTTACGCATTCAGGATAACATACTTCTGAAATGTCAAAGTAGTTTTCTTTTTCAGATCACTTGGAAGCAGATTCACTGGCAGCAGTCTTTAACACGGAAAGCCCCCTCATTGCTTTCATGTTGCCAACATACCATCTCAATTCCCGACGTCGGATGTTAACCGTCCTGCAGTCACCAATGTGGAAGTACGTGTTTCTCCATAATTGCTTTTTTAATCCAACCCTAGACACTTGATTCGCTTTGCTTTCTCCCATCTCTTTAACCAATATCTTTAATGTAACCTTCTTTATACTTTCTCTTGATTGTAACAGAACCACGTGGCCAGGGCCTGAACTCTTTTTCTTGCAGAAGCATGCTATTTAGTGGCTTCTTAAGATAGGGAAGATGGGAGCTAAAGCTTTTGCGCCCTCACATATCTGAAGATATTTTATTTACCGCGCCCCCCATTGATTCATGTTTTGGCTTCTGTGGAATTCTAGGTTGAAAATAATTTCTCCCTAGCACTTTGAAGGCATTCTCCTTTGCTGTCCTCTCCTCTCCTCTTCTCTTCCCCTCGTCTTGCCTATTTTCCTCTTCCTCAGGATAAGGCACCTGAAACCTGCCTGAGGCCTTTCTTTTTCTTTTTAACAAGATTTTATTTGTTTTTAGAGAGAGGGGAAGAGAGGGAGAAAGAGAGGGAGAGAAACATCAATGTGCAAAAAATACATCCATCAGTTGCCTCTCATGCACCCCCAGCAGGGGACCTGGGCTGCAAGTCATGCGTGTGCCCTGACTGGGAATCAAACCAGCGGCCTTTCAGTTCACAGGTTGGCACCCAATCCACTGAGCTACACCAGCCAGGGTGTGCCTGAGGCCTTTCATATCATACTGGCCCTTTGGGATCACTTGTATGACCCTGACTCCTTGTACCCCCACCTGCAGATATGATCCTCCCCTTTCTAACTAGCTCCCAGCATCTAGAGGGGAACTAAACACCTAGAGGTGCCTCACTGTACACCATCCATCAGGGCAATGAAATGTCAACTTAAGAAATTGGTGCCAGCTGCATCAAGTTTTCAGATAACTGATAGAATGAATAGATCCTACTTCTTGTCAAAGCAAATAGACCCCTGCGGTGGAAATATATAATATGGCCTTCTCAGATTTCAACTCTGCTGCTGTAAGTAAAGGCTGAACAGACATATAATAAAACTGATCTCAAGTACTGAAAATCATTAGCCTACAGGCTCTTCCACCATGTCCTTCCCTCCCAAGTCTCAGTAGTCAGGTCAGTCACTGATGGCCTCCTGAGACCATAACCATTAGGATGAACTTTGTGTGCTTTGGAACTCTATTTTTATTGTGTGTATGTATGAACTGGAATTTGCGAGGCAGGGCACGGGGTGTCAATAAAGGGGCTGTGATCCAGCTGAAAAGAGGGCCTGGGTTGGGGGTGAGTAGTAGAGACAGAGGAGAGGACTGGCACAAGAAGTATTTTGAAATTAAAATTGACAGTTTATAACTGACTTTATATGAAACATCAATTTTGGTGAGAATCTTAGTGGTTGATGAAATCACATTAGAAAATTAGTAAAATACCATATAAAATATATTATATTGAAGAAACCAATGTGATTTCACAACCTTAAAGAAATGTGTTTACTTCTATCACCACAAAATGGCTCAATAGTAGCAAGAGAAGCAGCGTTTTTACCCAATACTAACTCTCATTCTCACTCTAGTCACCCAGGTTTTAATCTCTAATAGTTTTTTGTTTTTAACTAAAAGGAATCAGGTCTCCTTGAGGTTAATTCCATGCTTTGTAGCAGAAAAAAAAAAAAAATAAGGCTGGACCTTGATCTACTTGTTTCCTGAAAGAAATCCAGAATCTGATTTCTGATAGGTAGTGTTAAAAAGATAGAGAGACCAATGAAGGGAGTTTCCCAAGTTGCACTGATTTGAGCATGAAATAAAATAATAATAACAACAATGATTAATTAGAAGAGCTGAGTTTATAAAAAGGCCATGAGTCAATGACTTTGTCCTTACAGTAAACTATGAAATATTAAAAATGATAGTTGTAATTAACAGAGGAGTCAATATAATAGATATACATAATATTTTTAAAAAGTTGGAAGGTATTAATATGTATGGGTATCTTGTTTCTTTGTAAAGCTGTGTCTGTTAATATGATACAGACATATATGTAAGCCTCTATCTGAGGGAAGTGAGGTGACACTTGCAAGAGAGCCAGATTCTCCCAGGAAAAGTGAGCACTGCACTGTGAAGGTAGAAAGGGGTCGAGCAGTTTATTCACCCTGATGGCTACATGCTACAGCCGTGTTAATTATAGTGAAATGCTGCAATTAGGACATACATGAGTTTCCAAATAGGCCAGCACACTAGACTCAACTTGAGAAAATGTAAAGAAATCTTCATCAAACCTCAAAAATAAAAATTTACGTAAGAACAATGAAAGCCTCCTGATGTAAGACATGTGATATTGAAATAGAAAGGGAGGAATCTGATGCCAGCAGATCTGGGTGAATTGACAGACTGAATAACCAAGTCCTTGGTCCCTAGGCCAGACACTCAAGTTCCTGACTCTGGACTTTCAAGCTCTGCTGGTCAGAAATGGCTGTCTTTTTTTGGAGGACAGGTAAGATCCTTAATCCTACGGTGGTGTAAAATTTTTATTTGGCGAGTTACTGAAATCCTGTAATGATGTATAAAAACTGGAACGCTGAAAAAGTGTAAGAATGAGTATGGATTAAAATACAAAAAATTAAATCCATGGTATTCACATACTTGTAACAAGTTTGATATAAATATATTTAGTTTTGTTATTACATTAAGTGGGTCCTTTTTGTTTTTAAGATAATTTAAAACTTTTAAGGGATCTTTTATATCAGACTTGAGATTTTAAATTCTTACAAGCGGTAACTCAACATTGGAATATCCATTTTAAGGCATGTGTTAATTTATTGAATGTGCTAAAGGGTTATACTGTTTCCTCCATAGCTGGACATTGGCTGGTTAGGAAAAAATCCTAAAGGAGATTTTCTTTGCTCCTAATGAGCATTTTTTTCCATCAGAAAAATAAAGTTCTTTCACAGATACCAGAAGGCTAGGTATTTCAGCTCTGTAATCAGCCTTGTTCTGCATACAGAAGTCTGCTACTGTTTGTATTGCACATGTGTGTAGTGCGTAGTTTGTATGTGTCTGTCCATAAGCCACACAAGACATTTCTCTAGAGGAACCTAATCATTTATTTCTCTAGGTTATCAATGGCTAACTCTAAAACCTTCAGGCCTCCCATAAAGTAAAGAGAAATTGAAGCAATTTTGTACCAAACACTCAAATTTTGCCAGATAATTTAGGAAAGAGTGCAAAATGTCATGGCTTACAATGATCTAATAGTTGACCAGTTCACCATGTTTCCTGTATAAACAAAAATTTTAAGTTAGTGAATTTTGGTTGCCATTATTGATAGAAGATAGTACATTTCAGTTGTTAGTTTAAGATATTAAAAAAGGCGGTATATTCCAGAGCTCACATTTCAGTCACTTCTCATGAGCCAAGCAAGACTTTATAATTTTCCAAATAGAAAGCTCATGGTTTTTCTAGAAGCAGGACAGGGTTGCAAACTAGCCTTTTAATGAAGAAAATTAAAACAATCAAAAACTTAGGGATTAAAAGAAAAGTAGGGAAGAAAAAGAGAAAAGCTTAGGGATTGAGCTTCCCCTGATACCATGTGGGTATACAGAAATATTACACAGTAAGAGGTTTCTGAGTTTATCCAGATTCTGAACATGTGTTAAGATTTAAGCAGCACTAAATTAAATTAGCATGGCATATCCCACCCTCTCTTAATGGCTTCCAACTAGAAAATCATAGGGTAATTAAATGCTGTTTCCATTAAAAATCCCATTTTACTTAGAAATAAGAATTCTGACAGCCCATTAAAATATAAACTCTTTTACAGAAAAATAAAATCTTCCACTTTACAAAACAGTTAAATTACGAAGTAATTAATCCAGTTCCTTTCTGGTTCCTTTAGTTTAAGCAGTAAATAATTCTAATGCATCCAAAATTTCAGACTTACCTTTTTCCAGGAATACAGCAATTGCATGATGAGTAATGTATTCATCATGTATTTATGATGTATTTATATGGCAGTGTCTTAGGCCAGTCAAACCTGATCCCAGTCATAGAGCCAAGGAGTGTTTTACAGGGCTGCAGGTAGGAACACAGAGCTACAGTGATGGAGGAAGGAAAGGAATTCAGTTCTCCTGGGCCCGTGGCTTTGGAAAGGGCTGTGCTGAGCATCATCACCTTATTAGTTCCCAGTCACAGTGTGCAGGGCACCCTTGTGTCAGCATGATAAATTCTCATGGGAAAGAATGATTAATACCTGTATTTGGCAGAAGTCTCCAAGATGCTGTTCTATCAGCCCTCATCAGCGTGATATGTATGCATGTCTCACACGCACACGCACCCTGTGCATCACCAATGTCTAAGTGCTGTTAGTCAGAGCCCATGGAGATCAGCCCAGTTGAGTTGAATTATAGCTGATGAATGCTTTGGTGGTAAATGTCTTGTTCTCCACAGATTACCTATATCCATAAGGTTGACATGTTTCTAGGAACTTTTCCTGTTTTTGTGTTTGTTTGTTTTGCTGTCACTTCTACACTGAATGATTGTTTTTTTTCTGGCACAACGTTTGATATAAAAATCAGGGACCTGACAGGCTGATGCACATGTTGTAGCTTAAAAAACAACGCTATCACCTGACTTGTGTTTTGCTTGCTTCTAACTTTTCCACATATTTGATTATCCTTAGAAACATCTTGAAATTTAAAAAACATAGATGTTTATTGATGAAAAGATATGTTTATGAGCATGCACATATAACAAGAGACAGAAACTGCCTCCAGAAGAAATTATACAAATCTGTTAATTTATTACAAAATGTCCACTCACAGGAAAACACAAGAAAACTTTTATATTTGGGAAAGGAACTGTGTGGTACAAAGTAATTTACATATAATCCATACAGTTTTATTTTATATAGAAATAGGTCATTATTACAACATCTGTACTACACTCCATCTTGTAACTACATAAAATCTTTAGAAACGCCTCAACATAAGAAAACATACACAAAATAAAGCAAAATGCATTTTGAAAAGGAAATCCGGTCCTAGGTCTTATTGTGGAAGATGTGTAGCAAGGGACAGTTCTCGTGCAAAGGCTCAGCACATGCAGGGGGGTCCCTGGGGCCAGGCACCCCACAGGCCTGTCTGGCTTGTGAAACCTCTTCCTTCATAACCCTTCAGTTCACAAGGTTCTGGATTGTCAGCTTCATGATTGTGCTTTGCTCTGAGTTGTCTAGTAGTTGCAATCAACAAAGTGAACAGGAAACAGTCCAGTGTTATAAAAGTAATTACCAGCATAGTGTGGTGCTCAGGCTGGAGGGTGTGGGCTGCTGCCTGGTGAGTGATGACGAGCTTTGCTCTCTGACTGGTTAGCTATTTTGTTACCGTGGTCTCCAAATGAAGCCATAAGACCTTACTGTTTTTTTAAATGAAAGTGCCTAAGTTACCACCTCTGTGCAGCTGTGCAAATTGAAACAAAAACAACCATTTAAAAATAAAGAAAAATAATCTCTTAATTCTCTCTTCAATAGATTTCTAACTGTGCTTCTGGAATTCAAAGAAAACATGATTGGGAGAGTGAAGGCCAGCTAGTACTTGTGGATGGGCCACTACTAGCTAGAGTGATCAGTGTGCTGTTGGGAAGGTGAAGTGAGACCAGCCATCTGATAAGGTAGACTGAATCATGATGTCCAAGTATGACTGTAGAGTGTGCCTGATGGTGCAGAAGCAACAGAAACTCAACCAGGATTCCTGATCATTCCCACATGCCATCTGTGGTTCTCCAGAGATGGTTACCATTGAGAAGATCTGAAATGTATGCTGTGTGTGCAAAGGCCAATGGTTTAGTTCAAAATCTTCCCCACCCCCTTATCCATCCATTAGTTAAAGCTGATTGGGACCTGACTGAGGTGCCAGGGTACTACTGGGGCAGCTGCTGGAGGACTGAGGATTCAGGCAGACTGCTGACCCTTCGGGGAGGTCGAGGGGGCTGGGGTTGTGGGGCAATGCCCAGGGTCCCTGGCTGCTGTGTAGGTGGACAGAAGTGGTGAGTCCTGCTGCTCACTGTGCAAAGAGGTTGGCACCTGTACCTAGAAAGAAAAGGAAAAGGGCTCCAGAGGTGCTTCTGTGATTCCACAACTACTCAGCTGCAATGCAGATATAGACAGACCACAGGACTCTTCTCCATGGCTGGGGGTCTTGTGGTGAGGGCTTTGGTGGGACTGTGGAGGAAGAGTGCATGGGGGAGAAAGGAACCCCATGCTCTACTAGACGGTGAATTAGGAAGGCAAGCTTAAAGCCAGCACAAGGGTTCCTTCAGGCCCAGTGAGCCTGTGGGGACTGAACATGTATACATGATACACATGTAGCTTATATGTTTTCTGGTTATTGGAAGCTCACCCACATGCAGATAGTTAGTATGGCAGAATGCAAACATGCCTGCAGTCTGCACCCCTTCCAAATACTGCCATTTGTAGCACCTATTAGGAAACATCCTCATTTGCAGGTCAGAAACTCCAACTGGCCAAAGCCCAACTTCAGAAGCTTGGACCCTTCCCTATTCCCATTCACTCTGGTTTCAAAGCTGCTGGGGCACACCTGCCAATCCAGTTTGGCTGAGGCTATTGGCCCTTCACCTCCACACCTTAACCTGCCCTTCAAGCATTTCCCAAGTGTCCAGCTCTACAGCAGGACACTGAATTCTTTTCACAGAGGCCTCCCAGCCACAGCACTCCCACTTGGTACTAACCCAGAGCCTGGCTGCTCTGTAGCAAGCTCTTTCCACACTGCAGTATAGGCCCTGAGGGCACCAAGGAGGCCTGAGCACTCTGTGCAGCCTGAGCCTTGCATCTTTGTTGCTACCATTGAAGAAATATCTGGGAAGCCTCTAACTCTCCCTCAGGCTCTGCCTGCCTCTACAACATTAATTCCCATCCCAAATCATGTCTGTGTTCTACAAGTTGACAAGATACGCAAAATTGAGTCTTGAATTGATTCCCACTATGCGTAGGATCAGGGAGATTTGAAAAGTATGCCACAGATAGTTTAGTAGCTTTGCAATTAAATATGTAGATTCTAGATCTTCAAGGATGACTCTTCATTTCTAGTCTACTGCTCTCAAAATGTCTGCCACTGAACAATTTTGTATAACTTTGAAGGTGCCAGCAGTGCAAGGGGGTGAGGAGAAAGCCAGTGTCTTCGGCACTTGCTAGAAGTAACTGGTGACCACATGGCAATACGCTGCACATTTTTTGGGAAAGCCCAACTTCAGGCAACATTATCGTATTTATTAAGGAAATCTGATGAGTCTTTAAATGTGATTTAATTTTATATTTGTAAAAGGCTTTGATATAAGCACACTAGGAAGTCCAACAAACATAGTTATCAGGGTCTTATTCTTTAAAAATACAGACACTAATAAAAACTGCTTTTTTAAAAATGGACCTTTTTAGTACATAACCATATGAGGCATAATAGCTGATGCTAAATTTCTTATACTGTGTACATTTATAACCTTTGAGAATTATGAACTTTAGAAACTAAAGATTCAAATACAAATCTGTTAGGGGTATATTTCAGTCCTGAGGACTAAAACCACCTCTAAAACAAGGTGGGGAAAGGTGTGGGCTTGGAGCCGGGCCCTGTCTCCCTGGCCCCAAGATTGCCTAGCGCCCACCTGCAGGAAGTGCTGCTGAGCCTGCTGCTGGGCCATTGTGGGCTGCAGGGGTGCTGGCTGGGAGCTGGGGAAGCTGGGATGCAGCACTGCTTGTCCCATCATCAGGATGGGGGTTGAGGCGCTGCTGCTGGTGCTATGCACGTCTGCATTTGGAAACACGGCCTGGCTCTGTGGATACCTGTTTGGTTTCACATGAGAAGGAAAAAAACAGACTTAAAAAAGAGGTGTTGATAGGACACCAACAGCACGGGCAACAGTGCAAAAGAAGATAAATTGGATCTCATCAAAATGAAAAATGTTTGTGCATCAAAGGACATTGTCCATGGAATGAAAAGGCCAGCCAGCAAAAATATTTGCAAATCATATATCTGTAAAGGGATTGATATCCAGAATGTGAAAAAAGCAAACCTGATTAAAACATTGACAAAAGTCTTGGATATTTCTATGAAGAAAAGATACAAATGGTCAATAAACACATAAAGTCTGAATGTCACTAATCATGGAAATGCAAATCAAAATCAAGATACGAGATCCATCATGATGGCCATTATGGGGGAAAAAAGCCAGAAAATAACAAGTGTTGATGAGTATGTAGAGAAATTGGAACCCATGTGCTCTGTTGGTGGGAACTTAAAATGGTGCAGCCACCATGGAAAACAGCCTAGTGATTCCTTAAAAAGTGAAACATAATGCTCTCCAGTTCCATCTATGCTGTCACCTACACAACAAAACAGAACCAGAGACATTGAAATAAAGAACTGACAGTAGCCAAATACTGGGAGAGGGATAACGGCGGGGGGGGGGGGTAGGGGAAGGGTCATCAAGGAGCATGTATAAAGGACACATGGACAAAGCTAAAGGATTAGGGGTGAGGGTGGTGGTGGTGGTGGTGGAGGAAGAATGGAACAATGTACTTGAACAACAATGAAAAATGAAAGAAAAAGGATGAAACAAAAAATATGTATTCTAGAAACTAAAATTTTACACTTTAAAAAAAAACATGAAACAAAATTACCATATGATCCAGCCATTCTACTTTCGAGTATATGCCCAAAAGGAGTGAAAGTATGGACTCAAACAGATATTTATATGTCCATGTTCACAGCAGCATTATTCACAGTAGCCAACACAATATCCATTCACACTGACAGATGAATGGATAAACAAAATGTGGTCTATACATACAACAGAATATTATTTATTCTCAAAAAGGGAGGAAATTCTGACATATGCTATAGCATGGATGAGCCCTGAGGCCATTATACTGATTGAAATAAGCCAATCACTGTAGGACAAATACTGTATGATTCCACGTATATGAGGTGCCTGGGGTAGTCAAATTCCTAGAGACAGAAAATAGGATGATGGCTGCTAGTTGCTGGGAGGATGGAGAATTAGTGTTTAATGGGTAGGGAGTTTTAGTTTGGGAAGATGAAAAATTTTGGGAGATGGATGGTGGTGATGATTGGACAATGTATTTAATGCCACTGAACTGTACACTTAAAAATGGTTACAACGGTAAATTTTATGATATATATGTACCACAATAAAAATTAAAGGAACAGGTGTAGATATTAATAAGTCATTAACAGTAGGTACAGGAAGGCCATTAGGAAGGCTCTGGAGGAGCAGAGATGAGGAAAAGGTGCTTAAAGACACGAGAGAAGTCCAGTTTGCAGTATACTTTTTAGAAATGTCATTTCTGTATTTGGGATCATTTAAACAGGATTCGAGGGCTCCAAACTTCCCGTGAAGAGGCCTCTGTGTGGGTGGGAGGTACAACCAAACACATCCTAGAAGACAGAATGTTAGGTTGTGTCTGGAAGAGATAGTAGGGGAAGACAGGGAGAGTATAAATTATTGGGATGACTGAAAATGACAGAGTTCCCACAGGGAAGAATTTCCATTTTTGCCTAGATCAGTGCATTGTAATCATCTCTGGAAAAGCAAATAACAAGATTCTTTGTTCCCATTCATTGGAGCTAAGGAAGAACGGGGAAAATCCAAAACCACCCCCCCCCACCACCACCTGATTCAAAGCATCATCAAAGAATTAGAGGCAGGACTTCCAGCCAAGATGGAGGCATAGGTAGACACACTGTGCCTCCTTGCACAACCAAAATAAGGACAACAACAATTTAGATACAAAATAATCAGAATTGACAGAAAATTGAACTGTATGGAAGTCCAACAACCAAGGAGTTAAAATAGACACATTCATCCAGACCAGTAGGAGGGGCAGAGTTGGGTGTCCAGGCAGGGAGGGGTTGTGGAATTGGTAGTGCTGGGTGCAGAAATGGTGTCTGGTGGAGCAAGGCAGCAGCTGACAAACCCTGAGTGTGCGAATTGGCAGTGGGCAGACCCTGGGCACGGGGTGGCAACAGGCAGACCTAGTGAGACAGCAATTGTGAAGCCCGGCACAGTGCGCAAGGCAGTTGGTGGACCAGGCAGTCCCACATTTGCATGCAGATAAACCAGGTGAAACTGGGGAGCGAGGCAGACTGCAAAACCCAGGGTCCCTGTGCGGGGAAATAAAGCCTAAAAACACCAATTGAAAACACCTGTGCGGGTTGAGGTGCTGGGAGAAACTCCCAGCCTCACAAGAAGTTCGTTGGAGAGACCCACAGGGTCCTGGAGCGTACACAAGCCCACCCACATATGAATCAGCACCAGAAAGGCCCAGTTTTCTTGGGGGAAGTGCAGAAGGGACTGAAATCTGACAGAGAGAGGAGCAAACACCATTCTTCACTTTTGGACCCCACCCCCACATACATTGTCACAACCCAGCTAACTGGGTTCCCCACCCTGGTGAAAAGCTAAGGCTCTGCCCCTCATACATAACAGGCACGACAAGAACAAACAAACAAAACAAAAAAAAAAAAAAAAAAAAAAAAAAAAAAAAAAAAAAAAAAAAAAAAAAAAAAAAAAAAAAAAAAAAAAAAAAAAAAAAAAAAAAAAAAAAAAAAAAAAAAAAAAGAGAGAAAGAAAGCAAGCCCAAACGGAAGAACAGATCAAAGCTCCGGAGAAAATACAACTAAACAACGAAGAGATAGCTCACCTATCAGATGCACAGTTCAAAGCACTGGTGATCAGGATGCTCACAGAATTGGTTGAATTTGGTCGCAAATTAGATGAACAAATGAAGGCTACACTAAGTGAAATGAAGGAAAATGCACAGGGAACCAATAGAGAGGGGAAAGAAACTGGGACTCAGATCAATGGAGTGGACCAGAAGGAAGAAACAAACAACCAAACAGAAAAGAATGAAGAAACCAGAATTAAAAAAAAAAAAAAAAAACTGAGGAGAGGCTTAGGAACCTCCAGGACATCTTTAAACATCCCAATATCCGAATTATAGAGGTACCAGAAGGGGAAGAGGAAGAGCAAGTGGAGAAGTTATTTGAACAAATAATAAAGGAGAACTTCCCCAATCTGGCAAAGGAAATGGACTACCACGAAGTCCAGGAAGCTCAGAGAGTCCCAAAGAAGTTGTCCCCAAGGAGGAACACACCAAGGCACACCATAATTACATTACCCAAGGTTAAAATGGAAGAGAGAATCCTACAAGCAGCAAGAGATAAGGAGACGGTAACCTACAAAGGAGTTCCCATCAGACTGTTAGCTGATTTCTCAAAAGAGACCTTACAGGCAAGAAGGGGCTGGAAAGAAGTATTCCAAGTCATGAAAGTCAAGGACCTACATCCAAGATTGCTCTATCCAGCGAAACTTTCATTTAGAATGGAAGGGAAGATAAAGCGCTTCTCAGATAAGGTCAAGTTAAAGGAGTTCCTCATCACCAAGCCCTTATTATATGAAATGTTAAAGGGACTTATCTAAGAAAAAGAAGATAAAAAACACATATAGTAAAATGAGAGCAAACTCACAGTTATTAACAACCACACCTAAAACAAAAACAAACTAAACAAACAAGAACAGGAACAGGACCACAGAAATGGAGATCACATGGAGGGTTAGCAACCGGGGAGTGGGAGGAAGAGAGAGGGGGAAAAGATAGAGAATAAGTAGCATAGATGATAGGTAGAAAATAGACAGGGGGAAGGCAAGAATAGTGTGGGAAATGTAGAAGCTAAAGAACTTATGACACATGGAGATGAACTACGGTGGGGGGGGGGATGTGGGTGGGAGAGGTTGTGCAGGGTGGAGGGGAATAAAGGGGGGAAATGGGACAACTGTAATAGCATAATCAATAAAATATATTTAAAAAAAGAATTAGAGGCAGCTTCTGCACTGTGTACTCCCTCCACTCCTGCCCCGCTCACTGGGTTTTAATAGAACAAAATGAAATGATGTAGGTACAGGCTGCTGACCCTCAGAAATGCTCAGCAACCATCTGCTGTTACTAGTGTAAGTGGCTGAGGGAGGATACAGGAGAAAGGGTTTCTGGGGAAGGTCCTAGGGGATGGCTATAAGGCGTCTGTGTGAGGGCACACCAGGCCTAATTAGCTAGCACTATCCTGGTGAACTTCCACCACAAATTAAATCACTGCTCATATAAAAAAGACGTTTATATTAAAAAGACGTAAGATAGTTCTTTTTATGCTTCATTTCATAGGGCCGGACACTGTTTTCCAGTAGCTGTTCAAGTGTTCGCTATGTCTCCAGTAACTTTTGTCTCTAGAATTAAACAACCAAGCATCGCTACTTCTGCTCCTGGGGTTTCTCCTGGGGAAAAGAGAGAGAGATGGTTGTGTGTCTGGGAGGGACGGAGGGTCCGCATTGCAAGGTTTCACAGTCCTGCAGAATAGCTCTAGAATCACAGAGCAGGCTACGTGTGCCTGTGGAATCTGCCAGCATGTGCTGGGCAGCTGGAGCCAAGGGCTACATTTACCTGGGATACTGCTGAGGGTGAAGGCATTTAGACTTGTAAAGACATCAGAGGATGATGAAGGGCTAGAGATATGATTAATTGTTTCATTTGGGTCCTGTTCTAAGCATGGAACACTGACACAAAGTTTTATCTACTCAAATGGGAAATGGTGGAAGAAAAGTTGAGGGAAGAGTCCTTTAAAGGATGTGGGACTCATGGGGGAGCTGCGGGTGCAGGCAGGTGAGAGCCTGCCAGCCTGGGACCATCCAGTGGTCTCCTCCCTCCACTTGGCCACCTACTTGATGTGCTGTCCAGTCCTGCCAACCTCAGAGGTCTGCCTTGCATCACAGGACCCAGGCATCATGGGCTGGATTGGCTGGCTCAGCAATAGCCTTGGAGCAGAGGAAGAGACAAATGGGAAATTGATCAGCACCCAAACTGTAGACCTGCTGGATGATGATTGCAGCACATGTCCAGCCTGGCTGGGTCCTTTCTGTCTTCAGGAATCCCTTTGCCTGCTCTTCTCAGAGGATGAAGAACACAGCAGGCCATGTCCTCTGGCCATCAAGACCCCACTGTCTCTCGCCTTTGCATTAGTGGAGATCAACTACAGAGGCCTGGGAATCTGAACTTTGCTGAAATGAGGAGTCTCAAGTTCAGCCTCAGTTATCTTATAAATAAGGACAGGATCCCTACCTGAGCTGCCTATCATGGCTGAAGTCCGGGCTGGGCTGGCACTGGTTGGTGTCCTGGATGTTAGAGGTCAGTGTGGTCAGGCTCAGAGTTGGTGAGAGCGCAGCCGTGGGGCTGCTGAACGAGGTTGTCAGGCTGCCCACAGGGTGGCGACCTTCTGGTATCATCTGCGTGCTTCTGGTTGACTTGGGACCCTGAGCCTCATTTTAATGAGAAAGGCAAAACTTAGACTTTGCTCAGCTGTCATTTCCCCAGGAACCCTCCCAGAACCTCCCTCCTCCACACTCCTAGGTCTCTGGTCTACCTTAGAACCTACTGACTGTTTATTATTTTGATCTTGTGACTGTCTTCCCCATTCAATTATAAGCACCTCAAGTATTCTTTGGATCCTGGGGCCTAGGACAGTGCCAGGCTCTCAGGAGACAAGCCACAGATATGTTGAATCGAACAATGTTCTGCTTAACAAATTCCCCTGCAGACACAGGATCCTCAGCTTCCTCCTGCACCAGGTCCTTTGCACTTGCCGATTCCTGCATGTGCAAGGTTCTTCCCACCACCAGCATGCCCATTCCCCCATCCTGCAGGTCTTTGCTTCAGTGCCATCTTCTCAGTGAGGCCTTCTCTGGCCACCTGGTTAAAACTGCAACCCATCCCCTACTTCACCAGTGTTCCTGTGTTGCGATTAACATGCTATGATTTTTACTTATTTCTCTCTCTCTTCCCACTGGATCAGAGATTCTTTTTGGTTCACTGCTGTCCCTCGGTACCTAGAACTTAGTGCCTGGCATGCAGTGAGTGCTCAATAAAGATTTGTTGAGTGAAATAATCAGTGAATGAGGGGATGAGTTTGGGTTGCTTTTGGGTTTTCTACTCTGTTTCACTAATTGTCTACTAACATGATGGCACCAGTGTTTTAATTATCAGAGCATCTCCAAAATCTTTCAATATCAGATAGTGTCAATCCTGCCTCAGTTTTTCTTTTCCAAAAAATTTCCTGGCTATTCTCAGCCACTGATTTTTCTGTTGGCCTTTAGAACAAAAAGGCTGTATTTTAATGTAAAACTCTTAAGTTTAGGTGAAGATGGACTAAACTCTCTGCTACATGTACTTCTCCACATTTTATTGTACAGTATCTGTTTACATTCCTAGAGGTCCCACTAGACTACAAGCTCTTTCAGGTCAAGGACAGCTCTTATTCCTCGGGGGGCTGTGGATAACAGGAGCTCCACAGAGGTTCACTAGAACCATGACTGTATGTGTGAATACAGGTGGCTTGAAGGGAAGCTGTGTCCTGTTGGTCCTCCAGAAGTAGATGCTCAGGACCTCGCAATTCCATTGAATTCTAGTGCTATGCACTGTCAGGTAACAAGGCCACTGGGGACTTTTAGTTTGTGGTAATGGCGTGAGGGAAAGCTTGGAAGGGAATCTGGGGGATCAGGGGCATGGTGGTCCTGGGAAAAAGAACAACAAACAGAAGTGGATGACATGTGTTCTCACACTGATAGTGGCTAAAACCAGGAGTGGATGATAGAGACTTGTGGGACACATGTGTGAGCATGTTTACCTGGGTTGATGTCACACTTGATTCTCTGAGCAGGTGCTGGTCTATGACTTGGGTGGAGGTTATTGGCCCTGGAAGCTGAGGGTTTGTGGTGAGTGGGGACTGGGCCCCTGGGGCTGACCTCTGAGGGAGCTGCTGTTGAGCATCATGCCGCTGGGCACTGCTAAAACTCAGGGATACAGCTGGTTGCTGCAGAAACATCTGGAAGCACAACAGGAATGCCTTTAAGGTGGAGTCAGGGCCTCTACAAGTCTGCACTTGTATCTTCTGTCCATTGAAGAAGTCTGCTTTCTCACTCTGTCTCACTGAACATGGAGACATGAAGTGCCCAGATACCACAGCACCGGGCAAGGTCCCTGAAACAAAGCACTGGACAAGACAGAGACACTGACCCTGACTTCAAGAAGGTTATAGACTAGTGATGGGAGTCTAACAGTTCAAGATGCTTACACCCAGATGGTCTATCAATAAATTGACATATGTAAACCTGAAACTAATACAAAATAATATTGAATATAAACTGTAATTTAAAAATAAAATTTAAAAATAAATTGATGTACTTGCATGAAGTCTAGGCTGGCTTATCAGTTTATTGTTAGAAGGGAGAAATATCTTGTAAATGGAATGAATATCTCCTACATGATAATTGTAGGAGACTGTTCTGCATGGCATGGGCCCAGCTCCCATTGGAAGATGCACAGGACCCACACTCACGGATAGGTTCTCCCATGAAGAATCAGGTCTGTACCTAAGCTGCTTTGGGACTTGCTTTTGCTACAACTCCCTCACCCTGAATTGGCAAGTGCTTATTGTAACTTCCTAAAATCCATGCTAAACCTTCCTAGGATGAGTGTAACTGGTTCAACCAATTTTCCCTTTTTCATTTGCTAATATCCTTCTTCTGTGATGTGATTAGCAGCATTGGCTCCTTT